>JARFYF010000036.1:12079399-12091616 GCA_030265395.1 Rhina ancylostomus | reverse complement strand
CACACACACACACACACACACACACACACACTCTTAAAGGGATCTTCACTAATAGTAACCTAGTCCGTAACAGTCTGCATAAGTTTCCTCTGGGTGCTCAGGTTTCCTCCCACATTTCAAAAAGACATACAGGTTAGGAGTTGTGTGCATACTATGTTGGCACCGGAAGAGTGGTGACACTTGTGGGCTGCCCCCAACACATTCTCAATAACGCAAAAATACATATTTCACTGTGTGTTTCGATGCATGTGTGACTAATAAATAAATATCTTAATAACTTTAACTGTGTTTTTTTTGTGATGCTGATCTATACAAATATGAATAAAGGGTAACTGTGAATATTGTTTCATTCAGGTAACATCCTTTAAGTAAGTAGATTTTACAACTGTATTGAAAATGTGCATATTTTAAATACTAAATGGCAATGTCACGATAAGCATATAAATAATGTTTACCTGGCAGTAAAACAGACAAATTCTTTTTTCATAAATCTTCACCAGTTAATTAGACTACCTGTCTCATAAAAGGTCACCAAAATAAATAAATAAGCAGTTTACTGAGCCTTTAGTTTTAGAATAACAATAAAACTTTAAGGGGATGGCAGAATGTATTGCAAAAAAATTACAGAAAAAATGTTTTATATTATTTTGCAAAAAGTTAAGCCTATTCTGAATAAAGTAGAATTCTCTATACATTAGTTGCAGCTTCCTCTAATCTGATGCAATACCAGTAATGCCTTACTCTGCACTTAAGATGGACATAATATTTTGCAATTATTATGTATAAAATTCTGGCAGCATTCTTTGACAAGGTGTCTCATCAAACTGCAGTCTCATCAAATTAATCTCATGGTTAACAACAGAAGATGCTGGAAACAATTAGCATCTGTGGAAAGAGAAACAGAGTTAACGTTCGGGTCAAAGGCCCTTTGTCAGAACTGGGAAAGAAGAAAACAAGTTCATTTAAGTTTCAGAGATGTTTTGAAGGGGGAATGGATAGGACAAAGGCAATATCTCTGATAAGGTGAGGCCAAGGTTGCCATGTGGATAAACTGTAAAGAATACCATAGGTTAATTGGTACAAGGGGATAAACTGTAAGCAATATCATTGGTTAATTGGGGCAGTTACAGAGAGAGAGAGAACTTGAAAAAGAGAATGTAACAGCTGTGAAAGGAGGGCACTTCAGGATTGAGAACACCAATGATAAAGTGTAAAGTTTAGTTCAGGACGTGCTAGTGGAGAAAGTAAAACTGAGCCAATATTCCAGAAGGACTGGGCAGTTCTGAGACAGGCAGGAAAAGCAAGTCACCTGAAGATCTGGAATTTAACCTTGAATCCAGAAGTCTACAACATGCCCAGATAGAAGATGAAGGATGATTCTCAAGCCTACACTGAGCCTTGTTATTAAAATGGGAGGCCACAGACAAATAGATCTGAGTGGGAATGGAATGGAGAATCAAAGTGACAGGCAATAGAAAGCTTAGTGTCACCACTGCGGACTGAATGTGAGTGTTTCACTAAGCAATCACCTTGTCTGCATTTGGTTTCACCAATATAGAGAAGGCCACATTTTGAACACCAAATGCAATACAGTAGATTGGAAGAAGTGCAAGTGAATCACTGCTTCACCTGGAAATGCTATTTGGGTCCCTGGACAGTGGGAAATGAAGAGGTGAAAGGGCAAGTGCAGATGCATGGTAAAGTGGTGTAAGAAGGAGAATATTTGGAGGAGACAGAAGAGCAGACCAGGAATTCAAGCATCCCTGCATTATGCTCACAGCCCACACTATCACCCAACCTAACAACGTCAGCAGACTGGGATGTTTCTCAGAAAGTGTCAGATTCAGGCTGTGTCCATGGAGAGGGAAGAAGTCAATGTTTAAGGTCAAGGAGTTGCAGAAAGGAGTGATGGAGGGAAAAGAGGGAATTTCTGTGATAGGATGCAGACAAAAGTAATCAAGGTAATCATTATTTTAAATACTAACAGTTAGAGACAGAAAAGAAACAAAGGAACAAACTACCACTGAAATACCTAGATTCACATGAAAAGACAGACAAAGAAAAGCAGGTTATCTGAAACTGTTCAATTCAATATTATGTTCCAGGGGCTGGAGCATGCCCAGTTGGAATATGAGATGCAGTTCATCAGCTTACACTGTGCAACACTGCAACAGCATAGGAGATCAAAGACAGAGAGATCAGAGAGGGAATGAGATAAAAAATTAAAGTGAAAGGTGACTGGAAACTCAGGGACATCCTAGCAGACTGAATGGAGGTGTTCTGCAAAGCAATCACCCAATAGACTTTTGTTTTCTCTGTTGTAGAAGGGACCACCTTGTGGGCACTAATGCAATACGATATACCCGAAGAAGTATAAATTTCTTCACCTAGAAGGACGTTTGGGTACTTGGATGGTAATAGAGCAGCTGTTGCATCTCCTGTGGTAGCATAGGAAAGCTCTGTGAGAAGTGTTTGGTGCAGATGGAAAAGTGACCAGGGTTTGGTTAACATGTTATCAAAGCCAGAAAAGAAAAGAAAAAAAATACTTAGAGTGAACAAGGTAAAAGAGACAAAGGGAAGTCATGTCAGAGGAAGGAGCAGGACTTCTTCAAGGCAGGCACTCCTGGAATAGAAGTGGCAGTGAATTGTACAATTGAAGTAAATAAACTGCAAATCCAAAACATAAACAGAAAATTTCGGAAACACTCAGCAAGTTAATGCCGGGGGTACCCCACTAATTACAGTCTCCTAATCTGAAAAAGAATTCATCATTCCTACTCTCTGTTTCAGTCCATTAACCTCAATCCATGCTAATAGCCATACCCTCACCTATTCCCTTACCAATCCCATATGTTCTAATTTTATTTAATAATTTCTGCTGTGGCATCTTGTTGAAGGTTTCCAGAACATTCAAATTCACCACATCCACTGGTTCACCCTTACCTCCTGCTTACATGCTCAAGAAACTCTAACAGATGCATCAAACATTATTTTCCTTCCATAAATCCATTGCTCTGTCCAGCTGATTATTATTTTCCAAATTGCTTCTTGCTTCTTTCTTAATTATAGATTCCTACAGTTTCCCTACTTCTGACATCAGCTACCTATAGTTCCCTATTTTCTCTGTTCTTAAATTATATGGATTATATGTGTTATGTTCTGATTTTTGAAAACTATTCCAGAATCTGTGGACGTTTCAAAGATAACCACCAATGCATTCATTCTCTCTATAACCACCTCTTTCAATATATTGGAATGCAGGTCATCAGGCCCTGGGATCAGTTTCCAGACTATTAATTTTCACAATAGTAATTTTTATTAATGTTCATTTCTCTCAACTTCTCATCCACCCTAGACGATTGCTCTCCACTATTTCTGGGAGGTTTTCTGTGACTTCTTCAATGAAGATAGACATAAAATACTTGTTTAATTTCACTGCCATTTCCTTAATCCCCAATATAGTTTTTCCTCTATTGGTCTGTAACTAACCCAGATTAATGTTTGCTCATATTTTCCTTTTTATATATTTTATTAAAGCTTTTACAACTTTTTATTATGCTTCTTGCTAAATTACTCTTGTATTCTACTTGCCTTTTTCCTTATCAATGTCGATCTTCCTTTATTCAAGCCTGAAATGTTCTTAATTCTCAGATTTATAGCTTCTTTTCATAATATATTAAGCCTTTTTTTTCCTTTGATTTGCTACTGTCTTTGATAATCACAGCTGGACTACATTTCGTTTCAGGTTTTTGTTTTTTAAGAAGGTTGTTAATCTTTTAAATGTTAACCTTTGCTTCTTCTACTCCCATAACTTTTAATGTAGGGTTCCAATCAACCATAACCAAACTCATGTCTTATACATTAATAATTTTTTTGTTTAAATTTAAGACTTTGGATTCAGATTGAAATAAATCATTTTCAATCTTCAGATGATATTTTATTATTATTTACAATCTGGCTTCACTAAAGGTCCCCTAACTACATGATTGATTCACTATTATTTCAAAGTCATAAATCTAAAGCATCTTGTTTCCTGTTGGTTCTTTAACATACTGATCTATATAACCACAGAAATGTACAAATCAGAAGCAGTGACAGGCCACTCAGCCCCTCAGGCTTGTTGCACCAGGGCTGATCTGATTGTAACCGCAACTGCACTTGCATCTACTCATTGTAACCTCTTGCTTATTAAGTACCTGTCCAACTCTGCTTTAAAAATATTCAAAGACTCTCCTCTCACAGTCTTTTGAGGAAGAGAATTTGAAAGACTAACTTTTAGACTCCATGAATTTGGAAAGTTAATGATGAAGATCACAACACTCTGGCAAGTATATTTGCTACAACATTGTTGGGCCCTGTGGTGCCAAGTTTGACACTAAACCTTCAGTGGAATGTGCATCATGTACTAAATTTAATCTTGATAATAGCTGGATTACCATATCCATTTATTTTAACAATAGAAACTTCAATGACTATGGGGCGGCACGGTAGTGTAGTGGTTAGCACAACGCTTTTCTCACGCCAGTGACCCAGGTTCAATTCCAGCCGCTGCCTGTAAGGAGTTTGTACGTTCTCCCATGTCTGTGTGGGTTTCCTCCGGGTGCTCCAGTTTCCTCCCACATTCCAAAGACGTACGGGTAGGTTAATTTGGGGTTTTAAATGGGAGGCGTGGACTCATTGGGCTGGAAGGGCCTGTTACCACGCTGTAAATAAAATTTAAAAAAATAAATCAATGCAGGCAGACTTTAGGTTAAACTAATTGCATTACAAGGAAAAAGTGAAGTTTAATTAAGTTATGAACTCAAAGCTTCAAAACTGGGAAGTTAAAATTGAATTAAGTGCTTGTTATTTCTAAACATGTAAGGAAGATGACAAAAAATGTTGATACTCACCCATCCTTTAGAAAATACAACCATGCGCACCACACATTCTAACCTTTAATGATGTTAGTTTCGGTGGGGTCACATTTAAGAAACTGGTTGCAAACTGTTTCAGTAACTCAGTGGTATTGCAATGCTAGCTCAAACTTTCATGATTTTTGTAAACAATGGCATGAAAGCTACTGCAGACATCAATGGGGAAAACATCTTGGTTTGATTTTACTGCTTTGTTTTTTCAAAAAATTGGCAAAACTTTTACAGACTCCTGTAATGCCAGTGAAAAAAGACAAATTTCCTCCCCACCTCACCCACATTCATTTACTAACTTAGCAATAAGTAATTCTGAGTGGCATCAGTTTTGAGAATTGTCACTGTTAAAGAGAGGGAGATCCAACTATCATTAAGACTACACTTGATTAATAAAACAGTTATTGTACTCACTTTTCTGTGTGTCTATTTGGAATTATGTTACACAAATTGGACAAAAAATTCTCTTTTAAATCTTATAGTTATCTGTCAAACTCCTCGAGTCTATTTAATTGCTAACTTCAAACTCCATAGACTTATACTTACCAAATATTCTAATTTATCTGGAATACATGGGAACAGATAGATGAAAAACTAACATCTTTGCTTATAGCTCATGAGTATGAAAATGACAGAAATGAAGTTGGGGAATCTTCTAAGTCCATCATATTTGAGAAAAAATATTTTCATAATACAGTTGAATTGGTAGTGATGATGAAACAATATTCTGAACTGATTGAGCAGAACTGTTCTTTTCATCTGACTGGGCACATATTTTGCCTGCTATTTAAAGTCCAAATAAATTCTTTCCAATTGAGGATTGCAGCTCCTCAAAGCTGTAGCTCTTACAACGTTAAAATCCATGGATAATTACTTGGCATGTCCTAATGAACTAAATGAGGTTCTGCCCATATTTTCAAAAGCTAAACCAATAAAAATAACACTTCTAATAAAAGTTTTACTGGACCCAAATAAGTGGGAACTAATAACCATTTTGATTATGGACCCTGCCGCGATTGTTAATTGCACCGAGGTCTAAAGCCTTAGGTGCAACTCAAGGGGAGTTGTATGTCTTTGCTAACAAAAATGTACCACCTGGAATTTGGGACTGAGGCTGGGCTTTCTGGATCAGACCAATTCAAGTCAGTGCTGCAGTTAGGTTCTCAGAAGGCAGGAGGTTGGAGCTATGGAGAAGAGGAATAGGGCCAAGAATTAGGGAGGGGATCCCAGGACTTTGGCCAATGTTCACCCAAAGATTATGGAAGAAATCCAAGATGACAGGCAATGATCAGTCAAGGACCAGAGAGGGAACTGGGAGTGCTTGGAAATTATCACAGCTGATGCGCAGCTAAAGATCAGGCTGGGAAACTAGGAAAGCATCCAAGGGCTGTGACTGAAGATTGGTTAAAGAATAGGGAAGGGATTTAGGATTATGCTTGATGATTAGGGATGTAAAGGAACTAAGAGGCACAGGTGTGGGTTGGAGAGAGAAGCTTAAGTCCATGGGGCTTTAGGAGAACTTTAGGTCAGAGGTAGGGGGCAGAGCCTCAGAGGGAGGGAGAAGTCAGGTTTCAGAGGATCAGTGGATTTGATGTCAGGGAATCAGGATGATCAGGAGATTGTATGATCAAAGGATCAGCACTTTAGATGAAAGGTTTCAGTGCTGATGGGATGCCAGGGCAGTGTGGAGTGGATCAGAAAGGTGACAGGTCAGTAATTGTCTTACCAGACATCTGAATCAGCACTGAGTTGCGAAGATGTTGTTATGCCTTGCATGAATTCTCAATGTTGGTCACTGCCATGACAACTTAGTCTACATTTGCTTGCATTCTCCAAAAGGCATGTATCATGGAGATCATGACAGAGGCACAAGCATTACTCTTTCCAGAAGGTCCCCAGTCAGACCAACAAAGTGACATTAAGCTATCCAGAAAAGGCCACCATAACTCCAGAAAATAGCTACTTTCAATTGGAAAACACTGAGGCAAACAAAATTAGACAATTGAATTTCCAGGTCTGATATTTGTTTTTGGTATTGTACTAGCTTCTGCAATGGTTTTCATCTCACTCCTTGATGGATCTTTGAAATTAAATCTGGAGATTGAATGCCAATTTACTTCCTGAAAAATATTCAAATAATTCAGTTAGTTAAGTGATCCAGTGAAAGCTGGATCAGCTCTAAGTTGGAATACACATTACAACTGATATCAAACAAAAACTGGTGGCATATGTGGAATGGTCCTTGTTTCATTCCTGCTCAGGCCCATACCCTCATTCCTTTTTTCCAGTACATTGATGATTGTATTGAAAAACAGAGAACTAAACTAAACAAAATCATTAATATTGCTACCGACTTCTACCCTGTTCTCACTTGGTCCATATTTGTCTCTTTCCTTTATTGTCCTTTTTATTTCCATCTGAGGAGATGGGTGAATGACAAACTGATCCATTCAAACTGATAGACTCCCGCAGAAGACTCCATTACCTCCTCTACAGTTTTTTTTCAGCTTTGTTGCATCTGGTTTAATGTTAAGACTTTTTACATCAATGTTTCCTTTCCTTTTGCTGTGCTTCCCTTCCACCATAGTTGACAGGAATGCACTTTTCATTTGGAGAAAGTGAGTGGTGTTAAGAAAGATTTTAGCCAGGTGTTTGAGACTGGTGATGAAGGAGAACTGGTTGCACCTCTGTTCAACGAAGAAGCAGAGGGCACTCAGAACATTCTGGTGTGGGGATGTGGGTATAGAGAAATTGGACATCCACTGTGAAAATCAGCCAGTTGGGATCAGGAAACTGAAACCATGAAAGTTATGGAGAGAGTCAGACACACCTTGGTTGTCAGTAGGCAGGGACTAGACCGGGGGCCAAAGAATAGAATCAAGGTAGGAAGAAATAAGTTTTGTAGGATAAAAACAGTCTGAAAGAATGTTTCTACTAGGACTGCCCTACTTGTGGATCTTGGTGAAGAGATAGAAGCAATGTGTGAAGGGTAAGGGGACTATAAGTTTTAGAACAAACTGTTGTGGTGGACACCAACTAGTGTAATGGCCTCTACATACATGGATACGATCCAATAAATGCTCTGAAAATGTTATCTGCTTGTGAACTTACTAATACTATCTTAGGAAGCAAAATTGTTAACACAATCTTTGGATTTATAAGTGTAAATTTCAATTTTGTTAGTATAAACTGTAATCGGGAATTCAGTTTGGAAAGATGAAGCTTGAAATGATTTACTTTGCACTATGTCACTGAACATTTAATGCCTGACATTTCTCAGCTCATTTCAGACTTCCAAGCAAATGTGCAAGTTCAAGGAAAGCTGAAGGTCAGATGTCAATGTTTCTGACTTTGTGCTCTGATCCTGAACTGGCTATTGAGTGCAGCAGCATAGAGACTGGGCAGAGGGGCTGGAAATGAACAGTAACTCCTGGAATCACTGACTGACCCTGTGGGAAAAGTTAATTGCAGTTAAGTATTTCATTTTATTTAATATTTTAATTATTTGTTTATTTAATATGCTTTCAACTAGATTAACCTTTATATTTTATTTCTTCATAGAATTTTGTTTTATTATAACCTATTGGAATATTTTTTTAAAGTTTGTATCAGAGACATTTAAAAACAGTTTTGAAAACCTTTAATAACACTTGAGACCTGCTTGCAGAATGGTGCCTGCTCCACCTCATGGAACTCCTCTCAGCATCAGCTGGCTTTCCCCTCAAGTTCAGGGAAGGTGCTGGTGGGTACCACAGTGGGAAAACCAGGCAGCAGGTCTGGTCTAGCACCACCTGGCCCATTATGTTTCTATGGGGTCATAGAGAGGTAGAATACAAAAACATGCCCTGCAGCCCACCAAATTGGCACTGACCATCAACCATCCATTGACACTAATCCGACATTAACCGTACATTCCCATCATTTCTCTCCAGATTCAAACACTAGGGACATCTCACTGTGGCTAATTAACCTATAAGTCTTTGGGATATGAGAGGAAACTGGAGCATCCGAGAGAAACCCACACAATCAGAGGGAAAATGTGCAATCTCCACACCGACAGCAGCCAAAGTCAGGACTAAACCTGGGTCATTTAGCACTGTGAGGCAGTGGATCTACTAGCTGTAACACAGCACCATGCAACACACACACCCATACATACACAACATATTTTTTCCCCCAAAATATGCTTCATTCATAAAATCAGCAAACATAATCCGTATTTTCCATTCACAGTACAAGGCATTTGCTTACCAGGTTTACATTGTACTAGCATGGCATTATTTTTCCTCTCAGGTCTGTAATAATTCCAAGACGGTATTACTCTGGTTTCAGCCCCTTGGTGTACAATGGCTGGAGGGACTTTAAATGTGGCTTTTCCATGTGGAGCATCAGCTGTGGCTGCATCAGTGTTGTCTATCAACTTTATGTTCACAACAGACTGAAAATTGTAGGGTAGTGGTGCATAAGGAATGGACGTCATCTCATTGTTGTATACTGCTTCTGGCAACTCACTGCTGCATATTTTGCACTTGGGATATTAGTGGATTGAACTATAGTGTTTAAGAGTAAATGTAGCGATAACAAAATGCCCATTCTTGCACATAAGTATGTGTTGTGGTATTATTTTAGATCCTCTCTTGTTACATTAAGGTACATCAGTAACAACTGGGAGCAGCACAATGGCACAGCTAGTAGAGCGGCTACCTCATACATCCAAAGACCCAGTTTCAATAACGATCTCTGGTGCTGTCTGTGTGGAATTTACACAATCTTCCTGTGACTGTGTGGGTTTCCTCTGAGTTCTCTGGCTTCTCCAACATTTCAAAGTGGGGCTTAGTGGATTAATTGGGCTTTGTAAATTGCGCCTGGTGTGTAGGTGAGTGGTAGAGCTTGGGGGAATTGAGAGGACTGTTGAGAAAATAAAATGGATTGATGTACAATTCGTGTAAATGGGTGATTGACGGTCAGTGTAGACTCAATGGGCTGAAGGGCCTACTACCACGCTGTGTGACTCTGTGACTCTCATATTGCACTTTCATTAGATGAGACCTTGCTACTTACAAACCAGAGCATTCTTTTTCATTCACAAACTTCAATAATGTAATGAGCTCAGAAAAGGAAGACCTTGGTGCTGTTTCAGCTGTGGAAATCACATTCCTTAATATGAATTAATGGACTTGAGACGGGACAGAATAAATATTTTGTTAGTCAGTGACATATGCTGTAAATGGAATTGTTACAAATAATAGATTTTTTGTTTTTAAATGCAAATAGGAAAAGAGTATTGTGATAGAGAATCACCTTGAGCAGGAAACAGAAAACTAACTTGCCCCAACCTAACCCTTTTAGTATGCCCATGTTACTTTTTTTTCATTTATTCCCATGGAATCTCATACTTTTCTCTTGACAAACCTACATCTTGCAAACTGTGTGTGGCGCAATCAATTTCCACAAAGGTTTTTGGATTGTTTTGCAAAGGCCTAAGCAAATTCAGGATTTCTATCAAACTTAGATTATCAGAAGAATCTACTTTGCATTCACTCTGATAAAATGACCAGGACAAAGGAAATCAAGAATTAATGTTGCATTATTATATAAAAGTGTGTGGAAAATTTACATTTAAATCCATTTGTCAATTGACTGCAAATTTTGTAAAAGTATTCAGAAAATGTGGGCAATAGTTATGGGAAAGTGGCTGTGTTTCCTGAAGTGTATTTGTTATGCAATGAAATTAACATAAAATGACTGGGCTTCAGCTCAGGAGAAAGGCAGTTTTAAGGCATGCCTATTGATGTGCTTTACAAACCCATCCATTTAACATGCAGTCCATTTAAAAAAATTGTGATACATTATCTGATGTTGAGTGCTGCAGAATGAGTAGTTTTGTAGAATATGTCAGTCATACAAAACAATGAACATATTCAATTTTCAAGTGTCAGCCAGAAATCCAAATTTATTTTGCTGGTATTAATTGATAGAAAACATACTGGTGAGTTAATGATACAATTTATAGTGGCCATACCTGAAGAACATAATAGAAAAGACACCAAATATAGTTTCTATATTAATGGAAGAACTTACATTATTTCTAAGTAGTCAGTGACAGCAGCACAATATCTTGAAAGGTGCTGAAGAATCTAGTGCCCCAGTGTGGGTTCTGCAATATTTAAATCTCTTAGAAATATAGCTATGATAAGAAGGCTTTCATTTTTGAAATTTACCTAGTTATCAGAAGTTGCCACAGCCCAATTTAATGGCTGATCAGTTCTCAGAGAGACTGAGTTGACTGAAAGACCTCAATTAATTGAATTCATAAATTCATGGATTTTCCATCAAAATTAAGATGAAAACAAAATGGAATTAGGAATTTGTGTTTTCCCAAAAGCTGTTTTTCACAAAGCCCAGATGGTATTTTTGCATGAGGACTGTTCATGCTTAATCAACATTAGTACTGTTAATTACGTGTTAACAAGTAAAGTATGACTTTCCAGACCCAGATCAGAATATATTTAGGACTTGCATCCAAATTCTCTTCAGAAAATAATAGACATTTTATATTTAGTACAGGTTCCTATGGTTATTTAGAAAACAAAATGTCACGCCAGACAATTAAATATTATTTCAACTCAGAACTGTTCTGCATGGAGCTCACAGGATTCATGCCAGTTCTTTGCAGGAGAGATTCAGTCAGTCATGCTCCCCAGCTCTTTTGCCATAAATGTGCAAAATATTCTCCCTCAAGTATCTATCCAATTCCCCCTTGAAAGTGGAAATCTTTTCTCATCAGCCTTTCAGGCAATGAACTCCAGATTATAACACTCACTCTAACATAAAGGTTTCTCTCATGTCACCTATGGTTCTTTTTGTATTAGATGTGGTGTATATGGACTTTAGTAAGACGTTCGACAAGGTTCCCAATCTTCATCCAGAAAGTCATGATGCATGAGATCCACAGACTCTTGGCTGCATAGATTCGGAATTGGCTTGCCCACAGAAGGCAAGAAGGTGATCATAGGTAGAGAGTATTCTGCCTGGAGGTCAGTGACTAGTGCTGTTCCCAAGGGATCTGTGCCGGGACCACTGTTCTTTGTGATTTTTATAAATAACTTGGATGAAGAAGTAGAGGGATGGGTTAGTAAGTTTGCAGATGACATGAAAGTTGAAGGTGCTGTGGATAATGTAGAAAGTTGTCAGAGATTACAACAGGATATAGACATGATGCAGAGTTGGGTGGAGAATTGGCAGATGCAGTTCAGTCTGGAAAATTGTGAAGTGCTGCACTTTGGAAGAACAAACTTGAAGGCAGAGTA
>JARFYF010000036.1:12059718-12072654 GCA_030265395.1 Rhina ancylostomus | reverse complement strand
GAATTATCCATTAAACAGTGCAGAATTTAAGCCTAGCAATTAATAGCATAAATATACTTTATTAATAATGGTCATTCTATTTCTCTGGGCCACACAGTGAACAAATCAAAGTGTGTACCTTCATTCCTTCAGGCTTAACATAACCTCCTTGCTTTTTGCACTCATATTAATTATGATGAAGATCTTTTCTCACTATCTTCTCAATGTGCCCTGCCTATTCCTACAACTCTTTAAAAATATGCCATTATTTTCCTTATGCCAAAATGAACATATTGTTTACATCATACACTCTGCTCTCTGTCCAGATTATCATCTCTGATCATTTTCCCACCTTGTACATCTGCTGATTGCTAACAACACTAGCACATTCTAGTGTCTGATGAAAGGTTTTCAACCTTGAACATTATGCCTGTTTGTCACATTACAGATGTTGCCTGATACACTGACTATTTCCAACACTTTTTGTTTTTTATTTCAGATTTCCAGTGTTTGTAGTATTTGGGTTTGGTTGTGACAGAACAGTTTCTGTGACCTAAGTGGCTTTATACTATCCCAGTACTTCAATGTACAGATAAATAGTGCTCATTTAGAATCTCAGCCATGAAGATTCCCAGTACTGGGTGCTAAAATGGTGCCATTAAAAAAGTTGGTTTGATTTGTCTTAATGCTGCTAGCATATGAATTCCACCCCTGAATCGATGCATGAGTGTGTGAGAAAACTATCACAATCGGCATCTTTTAAGCACCCAAGTCCTTGCACGAATTGAGCACATGAAATGCTTGCTGGACAAATTGAATTGCATTGACCTGCCAAGATTCTGGCACTTCACAGAGAGTAAAGGGTAGTTTGGAGGCTGGGTCTATGCTTGGAGAATCAACAGTGGGCTTCAGCCTGACCAGGGAACTCCCTAGCCTTTGTTTTGGATCCCCAATGAGTGACTTCATGCACCAATTCAACTTCAGAGGAGTCAGATGAAGACTATGATGACAGATTCTGATGAGTACACATACAGAGATATTTCAGCCATTCTCAGGATGTTATGACTGTGTGGAACAGCAGGGAGCATGGACTTTGTGTGGAGCTTGTGTCAAATCCTTTCCAGTGTGGGATTGGTACCCAGTTCCATCCCCATACATTGCAAACCCAACCATGGAACAAATGGCAGAAATTTCACACATCATTGCAGCACAGGTAGAAAACACCAACACAATGATTGTTCAGTAAAAGCTCTGGCCTTTGCCATCCAAGCACAAGCTTCAACCGTTGCCACCATAGTTCTGGAGTTGAAGGTTGGCAGGAACTTTGGGGTTTTCATGGTGTTCCGTTAATCTGCCCTTCATTGGATTCCTAGATTTTATTGTTTGACGCACAGATCTGGGGCAAACTACTTACTTGCAGTTCATCACATCTCATTGGCAATGTTCTCATTTTAACTTATTTAACTGAGTAATGATTAGCCCATATTAATGAAGAGTTACCTAAACAAAATGCAAATTTAAATTCAACACTCACTATTTAATTTTGTTTCAAATAACTATTATATAGATCAATTTCACCATATTTAGACAACTACGTTGAAAGAGAAAGTGGGGTAAAGTGGGAAACAAATGTGAGATTTGGTACAGGTTGGATTAAGGATAACAAAGATTATCATGTATAAAAGAGACTCTGAGATACAAAGGAGTTTTGGTAAAGGCTGAAACAGTATCAGCCTCATCCATCTCAACCAAAATGTGAGTCCATCCAAGAGAAATGAATATATTCAGGACACTGCAATGACTTCGGTTTTCAAAGTAATATTAATTATCTCAGATGATTCACCATTGCCAAACACATTTCTAGAAGAAACTTGGAAAATTTGAGATGAAACTGAATGTAAAGGAAACAAAAAATGATGGGTACAAAAATGGAGCAATAGTACAAAATAAAAACAAAAGGAGTGAGATAGAAACTAAAACAAGCAAGAAAACAAAAACATTAGAAGTCTAAGAAACAAAATGAAGGTGACATGTTACTGCAAGACACAACTGCAAAGAGATGCAAAAGACTTTTATTTGTGCCTTCAATCACTACTAGTCTCTGGGGAACAAGTTGAAATAGATGTGTGGCAAGTATTCTACAGTTTAGACAGATTGTGCCTTTTTTTTATTCTGGTTATTATTGATATCTGCCAGAACAAGTGAGAGGACTCTATTATATTATGAATTTTCTGTAACAATGGGAAATAGGAGATACACACTGAAGTACTCAAAATGACAGCAGTAAATTACTGTAGCTATGTTTCAAACTATTGTAGCAGATTATGGCAAGCACAAAAAATGTGCCTCTCACAAATCATGCTCACAATAAATGTTTTATAAATATCATATTTCATCTTCATAATGTTTGTTTATCAACTGCTTAACAATGTGTGTTGAGATCTTATTCAGGGGAAGTAGATTTTGTTTCAGCTGTTACATATGATCTGAGCACTTCCACCTTAAAAACTAACAATGTAAAAATGAAATAAAAGTGCCTTTTACTAATGCACTTTCAAAACCTCTGTATATTATAATGTACTTTACAGATAAATGAGGAAGTCTTTGCTACAATCTAAAAAATGTGATGCCAAGCAAGCTTTCACAAATAGCAATGTGATGCTGGATGGGTAATTTGTTTCTTTTGTATACGTATTTGTTATCCGAGAGATTAATTTTGGACATTTGGGATAGCTTTTCCTTGAAAAATGGTTTGGAACCTTTTATATCCATAAAAGAATGATGCTTCATATCTTAGAATAATGCATTTGTTTGAATTTGGTAGGAGTGACCATGACTCTCTTGGAGTGGTGACCATGGCTGCACTTCATTGTGTGATCATAGGACAAGCACACAGTCACCAGGGTCAGACTCTGTGATTTTCACCTGGATAGCTTGCACTGCCAAAACAACCATTGGGTTGTCAAGAAATTCTTCCAATCAATGATCGAGTGGAGTACCTAAAGTGTCAGATCTCACCACATGCCTTGCAGGATCCTTGGCCATGGTGTGCAGTGTCATGGACTTTGGATCAGAATTGATGATTGCATGTTGCTACGCTACAGGATTTCCTCATTCTGTTGCTGCACTGGTGTTTCATCCTCCACTTTGAATTGAGTCTTCAATCCCCACAAACCTAGGAATTTTTAAACACCTAGAAGCATCTGAGAAAATAGCTCAGTGGAGGTAATACTTGCCAATTTTGCATAGAGTTAGAGAGGAGTGATTTTATTACGTGTATAAGAATCACAAATGCAAGGCCGTTTGCTCGCTCTTCTGCAGTAACTGCATTATTTCCAAACTCACAGAAGACACAGCAGATTAAAAATACTATACTTAGATCTAGGTGAAAATTCTTAATGCTTGAAGATTTGGATAGGTGTTACTTTGACAGGTGTTATCTTGTTACTTGGGGCAAGAATAGGACCATTCACATAGTTCTGGCACATTGTACCATTGGAAGGGGGTTACTGTGGAAGGAATGGAGTGATATCCCCTCTCACAATCACTGTCTAGGAAAAAGGATGAACATCTGGTGGTCATCTTCATTGCCAGGTTCCAAGTGCAACTTGGGTAAAGCCCTTTAAGTTATTTTCCAAAGGACACTCTTTCAATTAAGACCCCTCATACATTTAAAGTCTGCATGTTTTCTGAAGCCCAAGTACTGCAGTAGTGATGTCAAATGCATGTTGAGGCCACCAGGTAGAATATGTCACACACACAAAGTATTACAGCACTATTACCCTGCAAGCAATGCTTTTCCATTGCAAAAACACAGTAGAACCCTGAACCCCAAATGTGCGATAGAAGTTTTCTAATCCAATAAAAAGTGTGGTCCGATGAGCCAGGAATAATACCATTTGGATAACATCCCCTTTCATGAATACCTTGTTTTGGATGGCAGCCAAGAACAAAATGAGGAAAATAACAGTGATCTAAGTAAGAGTTTCGTCTGTCCTGTTGAAATGGATGGGCCTGTAACATGCCTGCATTTACCTAGGCCAGATGAAGAGCTCACCGTACAGGCTCTCTGCACCCTGGAGCACAGTGGCAACATGCAGATGGTGATTGAATCCCTGGTGGCCAAGTACTGGGGCCTTGCCCCTTTGATAGCAGTCAGTGTTGGATCAGAACTTTGTCAGCTGTCAAAGCTGTTCCTGATGTTAACAATCAGGGACATTTAAGAACCATTTAAATTAAAATAAATAATATTTAAAAAATCACAATAATAATAAAATTAAAAGACAACAAACAATAATTAAGACACTCAGTGACAGAAAAATAATTAATAAACAAGTTACCCTTGCCTTCTAATCTGCAGGCCCAAAAATCATATTCAGATCAATGAGATTTCAGAGCCTTTGGCAGTTCTAATTTAATGTCGGAACCAAGTGATGATTTCCCAGCAAGGAATCCCAGTTGTTAGGTGCCAAGGGGCTTCGGTGATGGAGTGCAGTGCCAGATTTGGTACCTGAAACCTGTCACTAAATTGTGGACTCGCAGCACATATGTCTAAGTCCAGAACTTACTTCAATATAAAAGGCTGAATCCAGTGATTCATTCAGAATTACCAGGCTTCACTTGGACCATTGCTGAACAAAGAACATATGTTAATAGTTAATAGGAAAACGAAATCATTATATTATGGTTTATTAGTCATATTCATGAGTGTATTAACTTGTTGTTAAAACATCATATCCTTTGTTGCTTTGATGTACATCTGGGCAAGCACTGACATCTACAGTATATGAATTAACAAATTAATCCAATATATTTGTAAGGGTAAATACCAATGGATGTATTTTGAATCAGGCCAAAAGCCTAATTGTGTATTGAAGGAGTTTACTATCTGTTACAAGTTGTGTAAAATTAGCCTTGAGTACTAATTGGAGCCAGTCATTCAATCAGCTATATTAATTAATGATCCCAAATGTATGCACTAGGCTGAAATAGGGTGTGAAATGCCTCTCAAGAACTTTTGATGAAGTCAGTTCTATTGGTGAACGCTGTGACTGGAACAAGAACTTTTGATGAAGTCAGTTCTATTGGTGAACGCTGTGACTGGAACTGTAAACAGAAGTAAAGCCTTGTTCTCACAGACTTGTACATTAGAAGAGATGACAAAGAATTTCACAGTTTTGAATTACCACGAGGAATGTGTCTAACAGCAAACATAGCTTTACTTTGTACAGTGAAGAGAATGATATGAATTTTCCAGTCAACAGTGAATAGACACTGACCTGCCCACAGAGATTAAATGGGTTATGTACCACATTTGCTCCTTTGACCATGATGTGTAGCTTCTGTTGGCAACAGTGATATCGTTAAGCAGATTGAATAGCCAATCAGATTAGAGAATTGTCTGAAGCACCAAGTCAGGAGGTAAATATGACTTTTCTTTTAATAACTTTCCAAACATTTTAAATAAAACACAAAAACTGGAGGATGAAATTAAGATGGAACCTGAAGTGTCATAAGCAAACTGTAAAAGGAAAATAAAATTATGGAAATTTCAAGTAGTCTGAAGAAATGTCAATCCACCTGCATAATATTAGTTTCATGTTAAATTAATCTGCAGAAGATCCTCAAGGTCTAATTGGAACAGGAACCAGGTGACTGTGACATTTGTTTTGTAAACTAAAATGTAATGAAGTTACTGTTTAATTAAAGTGGAAGACAAGCCAGATCTGTAAGTGGAAGGAACCTCATGCCAAAAACAAGCATATACAGATTCAGAGAGTAAATCCTGTACTTGTACTGTTAGTCCTAACATGTACTTAATATTGGTCTTCTGTCCTGATTCTTATAGAATAGTAAGTTTATAGAAATCTACCAGATGTTCTCTTGTGTCTTTTCCGTAAAGACACCACTTGAACATCAGATGCAACATCCAAGTAAGTCCTGAGATGTCAAGGAATGGGATTATAGAAGAGGAAGGGAAGTGATGGACAGCAGAGTAGGTGGCAGTAGCTGGTGTCAGCTAAATGGATACCAGTCACTAACAATCTGGAGGGGTCAACTTTGAAATGTGTGGGAATTAAGTGAGTCGTCATGATTTTGGGATTGATGTCACCATCAGAGGAAAACACTGTCTGGCAGAAGAGGTGTGTTTTGAATCTGGGGATGATATGCCTACACTTGATATGCATTCAGCTAAATGTATATTAATCATATACCTTTAAAACTTTATTTGTATAGCACGGTAACAGGCCCTTCCTGCCCAACAAGTCCACGCTGTCTATTTAACCCCATGATAATCTATCGGTATATCTTTGGAACGAGAGAGGAAACTGGAGCACCTGGAGGAAACCCACACAGACATGGGGAAAACGTACAAACTCCTTACAGACAGCAATGGGAATTGAACCGTGATCGCTGGTGCTGTTATAGCGTCATGCTAACTGCTACGCTACCTTGCCACCCTTGTTGGTCATGCCCCATGAATGTCCCTTTAAGGATCATTCTCTCAGCGGTTTGTGTTCTAATTTTCCTTAAAAATGTCAGGCTGCTTTTAGGACAGCACAATATTGCTGCTGTGAAGGATTAAGAAAGATTTGAGATTCTCCAGTTCAAATTCAAAATTGGAAGCAAGAAAGCCTTTAAAGCTACACATTCAACTGTTCAATAATTAAGCTTGTTATTGGCAACATTTTTCTCATTAACAAATCCTGAATTTGTAATGAAGGCAGAGGTTAAGATTGCCATGGGGTATAAAATACCCCTCTGATCTATGGAAAATATCAAGATCTGATTAGCAATATATTTAGCATGTTATTTAAAAACAATCAGAAATGCATAATAGTCCATAAATCACACCTCCAGTTCCCTTACTTATAAATCTAAATGGCAGTGCATTGAAAATTTGATTAAATTGGGATCACTAAGTGAGTTCAATGGGGGCAGCTAGGACACTTAGCTTCCAATATTTCATCAAGAATAAGATCAAATGTCACAGGAAAGCGTGGCAGAATTAGCATCACAGAAACTTATTCCATGATTCCTTTTTTTTGCATTATTTGTGATTTTTTAAACAAGAGACTCTAAATAACAATGGATTATGTTACAGGAATATCTTGATCAATAAGTTCATTAATGCTTACTGAAACTACATAAGGACATTTGAACACCATCATGTTCTGCTGCGGAGTAATCAGCAGGGAGTCTGTGCTTATAATTCTCCAGTGTGAGTGGGCTTGAATTACTATGCATTATAAGTAGCAAATAATCTTCAAACATATCGTCTTTACTACTATTGAACTTTCTTCTCTCATGTGAGGGTACAATTTTGTTCCTCACTAACTTGTTTTGCCTCATCTCTTCCTTTCTCAACAATCTTCTGTAATTTCCTCCTACTCTGACCAATTCAAGTATGATCAATTCTCTCCATGTTATTGTTGGGATAGAGGAGGTTATTTGCCTGTGGGGAAAACAGTAGTGAGTTGAATATCAGATGTTTGGCATGAATTTAGGCTGTAATATTAATAACATCCACATCAATATATTTGTTTGACATTTCTTTGCTTTTTGACAGAAGGGACTAACTCAATCTGTGTTACCTTTTACCTTAAGTGAGTGAGAATAAAAAGGGATTGAAGTTATCTTATAGTCATGTAAGATTACTGTTTTTTTTAAGCTCATGCAATGTCACTGAGATTCTTGTTGAGTTCAGTCCCAGGTTGGATCATCAGTTACCCCAGGAAATGAGCCTCCTGCAAATAGTCTCCCATCTAAGTGCAGTCCAAGCCTAAATCAGCTAATCTGAGAGCTCACAGGCATCATGACAAGAACAATGATCCATTACCTCCATAAAACTCTGGCAGAATAGATTATTGTATTCAGTTTTCCATCCCCAGAATGGTATATTGATATTGAAGGAGGTACCGTTGAGATTTACCAAAATGTGATGGGGACAAAGAAGGTCCAGTTATAAGAACATGAGAACTTAATTTATGAGAGAAGGTTGCACGAAGGGGTCTGTTATTCCCTTAAATAGGAGATTAAGATGTAATCTAAATGAAGTGCTTAAGTCAAATAAAAGGCTGATGGAGAACTTTTTCCTCTGATTTGGGAACCAAAGTCAATCATTAAATGAGTTCCAGTAGACACTGGAAAGAACCTTTTCCTACTAAGGTCTGTAAAAATATGGAAGACCTTTCACCAAATAGATGAAGCTAGGTCAATCGGCTGATGGAAAATTTCCAAACCAATACCAAGAGATTCATTCCCAGTTGCTAGTGCTGGACTTCACTTCTGGGATTTGGTTTGATTTAAATGTATGGAAGTGAATTTTAAGAGTGAATGAAACTGTAGAGTGAAAAGTCATGGCTGTCACATGACACCATTGAGTACTGGTCGAAAGCAACACCACTGTCAATCAAGGTCTGGTTCCACCACCCCTCCCATTAGTACACACCCTTAACCACTGGTTCTGTACATACATTTGTACCTGGCCATGACCCATTGGATCTTTTCAATTACCTGGGTTGGCACTACCTAGTTCTCCAACACTAGGAAGAATGCCACATGTGTGGTTCAACCTCTTGATTGCTCCAGGAATTGAAACCATGCCAAAGGGATCATTGGTAAGAGTGTGCACTTCCACAGGGGTTAGAAGCATAGAACAATACAGCACAATACAGACCCTTCAGCCCACCATGTTGTGCTGCCCATCAAACCACACCTCACACTATCTAACCCTTTCCTCCCGCCTATCCCACATTCCTCCATATGCCTATCCAACAATCTCTTGAACTTGTCCAACGTATCTGCTTCCACCATCACCACCCCAGATAGCGCATTCCATGCACCAACCACTCTCTGGGTGAAAAACCTTCCTCTGACATCTCCCCTGAACTTCCCACCCATTACTTGAAAGCCATGCCCTCTTGTCTTGAGCATTGGTGCCCTGGGAAAGAGGAGCTGGCTGTCTATCTATCCCTCTCAATATTTTATACACCTCCATCATGTCTCCCCTCATCCCCCTCCTCTCCAGTGAGTAAAGCCCTAGCACCTTAAGCCTCTCCTCATATTCCATATGCTCTAATCCAGGCAGCATCCTGGTAAATCTCCTCTTCACCCTCTCCAATGCCTCCACATCCTTCCTATAATGCAGTGACCAGAATTGAACACAGTACTCTAAGTGTGGTCTAACTAGAGTTTTGTAAAGCTGCATCATCACTTCGCGGCTCTCTTTCTTAACTACCCTCTCCACCTGTGAGGCAACTTTTAGGGATCTGTGGATATGAACCCTCAGATCCCTCTACTCCTCCACACTCCCCAGAATCCTGCCATTAACCTTGTACTCCGTCTTGGAGTTAGTCCTTCCAAAGTGTACCACCTCACACTTCTCCGGATTGAACTCCAGTTTGAAAATGTTGTATTTTCATTACAGAATTTCTCGTCCTAAGTGGTTTTAGTTACCCATTAGTTATCTTCTTGTTAGATCTAAAAAAACGTTAGGACCTGTTCATTCAAATTTAAGAACATTTTAATGGAGTGGCAAATCTCAGTTATTACAGAACTTCCTCTCTGACACCAAGAAATGAATTTTGCAATTGTGAAAAGAAACCTGTGACTTGCATTTATTTGAAACCTTTCATGGCCTCAGCATGTCCCTATACTCTTCATAGACAATGATGCACTTTGTTGAATGTTATAATGTAGAATCATGCCAGCTAATTTCTATACAGTAAAGCATAAGCCAGGCTGTGTTTTATCTAACTAATAATTCTTAACATTATTTGTCTCTGAGCAGTTCCAGCTGCCTTGTCCTTCAACAAAAACTCTATTATTTTTATCAATAAAACTGTCAACAATTTTAATAAAAATCTAAGTGACTAGTAACCATAGAAGTGAAGGAGTTTAGAAAGCACAATTGAGGATAGACAGATTGAAGATTTTTTCCCATTGGTCTAGCTGCCATTGCTCAGCTGAACCCACTGTACTCCAATTTTCATATTATTTAAGAAATTGACATAATAAGATTATATATATAATCACTGGCAGTGATGCTTCATCACAACAATTTCACCATCATATGTCAATAGAAACCACTTATGGCCTTTAAAATACCATGGCTATAACAGTAGACTCACACTGTAATTTACCAGGAAGGGTTGTGATTTCAAGAGTAGATTAGAGGTAGTTTCTGGCAAGCTACTCTCTTCTTAATTCACCAAAGCTGTTCCACTCTCAATGAGTGTAATGGAATACCATCCACTTGCCTGGATGAATGAAGTTTTGGCAACACTCCAGAAACCTGACACCATCCAGGGCAAAGCAGCCCACTTGAATGGATTCCATCGCCCATCTTAAACATTCATTCCTTCCACCAACGGTACAGCAAAATGAAGTGCACAATTGATTGTCATTTATTTAACATTCCCCACCCCAGAAGGACAGGGGTCGCAGCTGCATGTAAATACCACAACCTTCAGATTTTCCTCCAAGCTGTGCACTATCCTAACTTGGAAACATATCAAAGTCACAGGTCAAATTCCTGAAGCTCTTTACATAACCACACAGGGGAGGACTACCATCACAATCTATTAAAGAAAGCAGGTCAGCACTATCTTCCCAAAGTCTATTAGGGATGGGCATTAAATGCTCTCCTTGACAGTTAGACTCACAGTCCAGGAATAAATAATTTAGAGATTTTTCACAGAATTAAAGTCAAAGTGTCATAGAGTGGTACAGCACAGAAATGGACCCTTTGGTCCACAAAGTCCATGCTAACCTTTTTGCCCATCTACGCTAATGCATTTGTCTGCCTTAGGGTTGTATCCTTCTGGATCCTTCAATATCCCGCCGATTTAAGTGTCTGTCTAAGTGCCTCTTAAACACATTGTACCCAATTCCACCACCTCCTCTGGCAGCATGTTCCAGATATCTGCCACTCTGTGTAAATATTTATCCCTCAGATCCTCTTTTAAACTCTTTCCTCTCATCTAAAACCTATGTCCTCCTGTTTTAAATACCCCTACCACAGAGAAATAGATTTTGACTATCTACCTTAACCATGGCTCTCATAATCTTATTTTCTTCTATCAGGTTACCCTTCACCTTCTTTGCTCCAGGGAAAACAACCTACCCAGTCTCTCCCTATAAATAAAGTTCTCCAATCCAGGTAACATTCTGGTGAATCTCCTTTGCACTCTCTCCAGCACCATCATATCCTTCCTATGGTGCGGCCACCAGAGCTGCACATAATGCTCCAAGTACTGTCAAACCAAGGATGGGAAGCAGCCAGTCAAAACACTTGATTCCTTATATGTTGGACCTTTTGGGGCCCAAAACATGGCCAATACTTGTAATGCTCATGAAACCAAGTTTATTTACTGAGTATGGAGCAAAGCTCCCCACATCAGTATTCAAGCCCAACCACCAAAGATTTGGCCTACTTTTTTACAAATTGTTGTAGTAGAGTTCATTGGAGTAACTAAAGCTATCTTTTGGGAACGAGCTTAAGAATGTTGAACACTCTTGGAAAAACTTTTCACATGGCCTGCACCCCAATATTACTGCTGAAGCTAGCTCGATCAGATTACCCTTTGTTGCAATTAATAGCAGGGATAAGAGACCGACATTCTTCAATGTTTATACACTGGTGCACTGCCCCTCAACCTTTAGCACCTACAGTTATTTAGATCAAAAAGATCACAGCTCACTACCTATGATGGTGAAAAATAACAGAAAGTAAAACATGCCTTGAGAGAAAATAAATTAAATATAAATGACAAGAGCAATCTGAAGTTAAATTGAAAATGATTTGGCAAGGACCAATGTTAATTTTTCACATTTACTCATTTAAGTAGCTATTCTTAATGAGAAATTTCATTAAATATTTAAAACAATTTAGTTTGTTTATACTTCAAGGACTAGTATAATATTAATGTTTTTATTATGGGAGGAAACGATATTAAAAACACACTTTATAATCATCCTGTTTCACAGTGTTCTTATTTTTGCATCCCAGAGATTCAATTTAGGATACACGTGCAATAAATATAACAATGCTTGGGCTTTAATTACACTTTGGGTTCACAGGAGGAATGAGCAATGTGCTTCTATTTCATAATTGCAGCCCAGAACAAGTCATGATACTGCATAAAGGATGATTTTAGCTCTCCTCAGTCTTTCCAAACAAACACTGCTATCAAAAAAAATCCTAAATTCCTCATCATTAGCCCAAACTTGTTTATCATACTAATTTTGCTGTTGCGTATTCACTTTCTGAGCCCAGCATCCCACCATCAGGATATTATGGACTCACTATTCATAATTTTCTAGCCATTAAATGACTGGAATGAAAATGGTGAAGAGTTTTCCCATGAGCTCATGACATCTGTTTATGGCAACTAAGAATGGGGAATTTCAAATCATATTCTTGAGTTACTAATTCAAATGTAAAAACCATTGTTTTACAAGGATGTAACCAGTCTGTGGAATTTTATTGATGTCATAACTATGAAAGTAAACTTCAAATAATTTTACAAGTGAATTTATATCAGAGCTTTTAAAAACAGGCTCAATGTACAGTTGGCTCTGTTGATAAGAAAATGTACACTTCCTATGTGTTGCTCTATTCTGTTGACTCTTTGATTCACTGTAAAACTGTGCCATATCAAATAATCTGTTCTAGTTTGCAGAGTTATTAATGTTCATTTGGAAACTGTTATAAACTTTATGTGTGATAGAAAGAGAGAAGAGTGTGACAAATATTATACCAATCCTTTTCAATTGTATCAATGTCATCTACCTAGTAAATTCATAGAGGTTTAAATTAGGCAACATGGCACTAGGCTTTCAAAGTAGAAAGAAAGAATTATGAGATTACAGAAAGTTAAATAAAAGCACCACATAATCCTAATGGTGAATACCTATACAAGATACACACTTATACTTTCAGTATGATGGAGC
>JARFYF010000036.1:11544610-11554645 GCA_030265395.1 Rhina ancylostomus | reverse complement strand
CGAAGCATGTCAGTGCACTTTGTACATCATTTGCACGGAAGGTACACAAGCAAAATCAAAGATAAAAGAAACCATATAATAAGAATCACATGATCAGCTTCAGAATAAAATTCCATTATGTGGTTCACAGGATAGGATATCTGGCCCGTGTACTTTGTGTGGCCAGAATTTCCTCAGAATACATGCAGATAGTTTGCAGCATTTCTGGCGTTACACCAGAGAGCAGTAACTCCTATTATATGTTCTGATTTCCATTATGAAGGCACTTAGCAAATCTGAAGCTGTTTGAGTCAACCAGGGATTATTGTGAAAGGTAATTGCTGTGCTCCATTGTAATTTGTTTTCATTGCCCTTAACTAGTGTCTTTGCCCTACTGAAACACCATTTCATTTGAGATTCTTATGTGAGATATCATTGGTTGATAGGCTCATGTATGATATAAAAGAAGAATATGTCAGTTGACGAAATGTTTTAATACTTCAATACCTGGACAGAACTGAAATTTGCTAAGCAGGAATAAATAGTTTTGAGGAGAAGCGTAGATCTAGATAAGTACATTGGCTCATATCTCTGCAAGATTTATGATAAAACTGTGGAAGAACAAGTTAATTAAAAATATCTCAGTGGGATGTTTAGTCCAGAGTCTGCTTTTACCAGTGTGCATTGTTTCCTGCATTTGAGCTGATGTTCTTATTTTTCTCCCTTCTTTCCATATTTCCTTATGACAAAGGAGGAGCCATTTCAGCCATTGAGCCTATGGTGACACACAGGGCAATCCGATTCCTTGAATATTTTTCTCTACATTCCCATCAACTTTCCCCAGATTTACCTATACACTGGAGGCAATTTGCAGTGGTCCATTCACCTACTGACCCACACATCTTTGGGATATGGGAGGAAACTGGAGTACCTGCAGGAAATGCCCAAACTCCACAGAGACAGCACCAGAAACCAAGGTTAAACCCAGGTTGCTGGACCTGAACAGCATCTGTGCATCCAGTGATTTGAATCCATTTCCTTTCATATGTCATCCTTTTTAATTAGAAATGTTGATATTAACAAGCACCAATGTCTTCAAAACACCAGCCAAATGGTTAAGTATTTATCCAATGCAGGAAGAGGTCCTATTCATGGAATTCCTGCTCTCATGCAGACAACCCAGAAAGGAATACCAGGCACACTCCTTGGTTGACCTTAGAAATTAATTTGAAATATTATAGCAGTAGGAATAGAACCTCCAAGAGGTAAGCATTCTTCATTTTGGATTTCCATAGAGTTTCCAGTTTGGGTGCAAACAATAATTCAAGCAAAATTTTTGGAAGGTGTTTCCTTTAAAACGCAAATGTATACCACTGAGTGCAGAATCTACCATTATCCAGCACAATCAGGCAGTGTGGTAAAAAAAAATTGCCTGGATTCCTAGCTGTTAATGTTGAAGATGTTGTATGTGACATTAAACTCTATCTCTAAAATTCAATTTTGGAGGCAAAAAAGTAGTTTTTAACTTATTTGAATACATTTAGAAATGATAACTTGGAAAAATTGATTAAGGCAGCTAGACAATGTATGTAACAATAAATAAAAATAATCACAATACAAATCCTCCAAGTATCTGATTCTATTGCACTGAAAACAAACTTTTAGTAATGTTCACTATTATTGGCTAGTTTTGTGAGATAAGCTGATTTAGATCTTTAGTATATTACATTCAAAGCTGTCTAAGATATGTCTACTCTTATTCCTGCACCTAGCTTAAACATTGGAGTGTCCTTGTAGGTCTGCAATTGACTCCAGTAACATGATACTCTCAGTGGTGACTAATACATCCTGCTATCGTGGCCCATTTTGTGGTCAGGACAGGCTTATAGTATGGTATTCTCAAAACTAGGGCAAAAAGGAAAAATTCCAGAGACTCCAGTTGCAGCAAATGCAATAACAATAAAAATTCTATGATCACTTGAACTATGCTCATTAATCCAATACAACAAAACGGAAACTCCAAGCAATAATTCAGCAAAGTTTTTCATTTTCATAGGATTAATGCACATTAATCCTTCTTATAATATTCAGAAGATCAACCATGTCAGTACCACAAAATCTCTTCAAATATTAAAATGAAGCCTTGACATACCATCCACCTCTGCAATCAAACCCTTAATGGAATCTAGGAAGGAAGAGAAACAGATCAGTATCAGAAATATAGCTATTGTGACATTTTCAAATAGCGCTGTTTGTTTTGGATTTTCCACTTACCTCCAGGAATCTCTTCAAATTCTGTGAGCTCTTGGGGAAAGTTTATCAAGCTGGGCTCTCGTGACATTATCTGGTCCACAAGAGCATGAAGTAAGGTGAATGTCCTGTCCTTTCCTCGCAAGTGGGCTACCTATAAATAACGGGTAACAAGACTGACAAAATTAGAGGATTGCTGAATGCCTTTAGATAATTTTAATCTGTAAAATATTGGAATTTACCTTAATTACATACTGAACTAATGTTTGAACTTCAATATACAGCTCTTTAGAAAAGAGTGGGTTATTATCCAAATTATTCAAAATCTGCAATAAATGCTCAGCAAGAGTCACAAAATGCTTCCCATTTGCATTACATAAGGAAATGGTTGTTCTCTTTGCAGTGTACAGTTGACATCATAAAAATATTCATAGACATTTCCTTTGCCAAGTTTCCAGCAAAGTTATAAATCAACCCTTTTCAAGACATTCATGATTTTATAAGAAATACTGACCATGGATGTTATTATAAACACATTAATTTGTTGCACACTCCAGTAAAATAATTCCTACTTATGGACAGTGACAGTTGACTAAAGTCACAAAGTACTCATAAATAAGAAATTGTGACATTTTAAATTGCATTCATAATTGAAACTGTTTGGCTGACTACCTGCAATAAGTGCCTTAAATGGATTTAAATACTTGAATGTTTGTAATCATGCCCAACTAATACATTACTTTACAAGCTATGACATTTATCAGCCTCTTCCTGCATGCTGTTTATGGGACATTAAAGTCTTAAGTGTTCCTGTGAAACCCATATTTCAACCTGCTTGCAGAATGATGTGCACTCAAAAAGATCAGTGCTCTCATCTTCAATCATTCTTACTTTGTTCTAAAAGGCGGGTCTCCTATTCAGTGAGTAAATAGGATACCTCTTATAAGATGACAGTGGAATAATGGGAACAGGGTGAATAGATAAACCAGAGCCAGCAGCTCTTAAAGGACTGAAACTGTCCATGAGAATGCAATGATTTTGAACTTCAAAAAGCTGACTTTCTAGTCATCAAGCAGTGATAGGACAATGGAGGCCAGCCAAAACCTTGTGATGAGAGTGAGCTAAGTGCCCTTACAGATGAATTGGGATGTACAGTAAACATTCACTATATTTTATATTAACTAGCTGTTTTCCAAAAAACAACTGTAAATGTAACAACATCAGATATTTAATTGTCTAGAAAAATCCTTATCCAAAGCAGTTCAAGAAAAAATCATTAATGGTGGGGTGGTGTTAAATTGAGAAAAATAGTTTGAAACTGGTACCCAATTGACTCCACACAGCTCTGAGTCACACACCTGGATGATGCAGAGAGTTGATGGTATAATTGTTCTTTTTTTGCCAAAATTAAAGTGAATTATGTGATAATTTTAAAGCTATAGCAATTCTCTGCCCAGTGTGAAACTCGAGCAATATTAGTGCATCACATACCATTTCTCAAAATTCAATTTTACATGAGACTGGGTTCACTCCCAAGTTAGGCTAGTGATATTTTGCACTAAAATATCCCAGCACAGATCCTACAATTCACAGTCCTTAACCTAAAGATTACAATTTTAAAATTCATATGATGTCTGAATAAAATCAAAGAGAACTTAGTTGCCATCAGAATTAACATGGAGTAAGAGACAGGGTGAATTAGACCTAATTCCAAATACTTCTCAGACTTTCTTTGGATATGAAGTGCAATTTCTGGGTGCCTCCATTTGTGACAGGAAAGTCCTGGATCCTGTATCATTTAGCTTATGTAGGATCAGCTCTCAGCTTACTTTCGGCAGAGATGACAGAGAAAATCCTTTTGCCATTTCTTTGCCGGCATTCTTGTTTAAGAAATTGCCAATTGCCAGGAGATAATCGAGTACAGAAACAAACAGCTTGCTGTTCTGCAGCTGCAAACAAGCCTTGATTTTCTGCCTTATCAGCTGAAACAAAAGCAAAATGAAAAGGTTAATTGTGGTTTCATGCTATTCAAGGTTCAAATCCACAGTTTGACAAACTAGTGTTCATTATCAATGTTTCACCTGATCAAACTTAAATATGCTGTCCAGTACTGCGAGAAAAAAAATTAATTGAAACATAAAATGTACAATAAGCCAATTGCTGCACAAGACAGATTAAAATCATTCCATTACACTCTTGTCAAATGATAGGTTTGGTCATTTTTATGGCTTTGGAAAGTGAGAACATTCCAGCTCACAAGGAAATACATTACTGTACTTCCAGGAAACTCAAGAATAGGAAGCAAAAATGGTGTTACAAACGTCAAGCAAATGGAGGAAAATAAAATCTAATTCTTCAGTTCTATGTTCTGTTTTAAGTTCAAGGAGCATTAGTGATCCAATGAATAATAGACATGTAGCTTTGCAAAAATTCTTAATCTTAACTACAACAGAAAATAGCATTACATACAACCCACAGATGGAATCAGATTGCTGCATCATTTTAGTGGAATCAATGAGTCACATACTAAACCAGGAACAGGTCATTCAGAGCTGGGTCCACAAAAGGGAGACACAAGAGATTCTGCTGATGCTGAAATCTGGAGCAACACACACAAAATGCTGGAAGAACAGGTCAGGCAGCATCTATGGAGGGAAATTAAAAGTCGACATTTCGGGTCAAGACCCTGATGATAAGACTACTAATTTTCTGTAGCCATTTCTCGTCCCAGTATACCTTTAGGATTTGGGAGGAAACCCAGTCACAGGGAGAACATGCAAATTCCACAGAAGCAGCATCAGAGGTCGGGGTCTGACCCACGTCCTGGGGGCTGTGAGCTGGAAGCACTAACCACTGTTCTTTGCTTTCTAAGGCCCATGTGACCTTGCTGAAATGCAGTACCAAGAATTATATATAAGAATCCGGGTGCAGTCAATCCAATGATTTGATCAGTAATATGATTTGATCAGATCGATTTGGACTTCCAAAAAGTCTTTGATAGGATGTCACATAATAGACTTGTTATCAGGATTGAAGGCCATGGAATAAATGTAGCAGTACGGTTAAAAAATTGGCAAAGTAACAGGATCAAGAATAGTAACAAATGGTTGTTTTTTTTAACTGGAAGGAAGTGTACAGTGGAGACTCCTTAGGATTGATTATTGTCCAAAAACACTATTTTGAGCACACTTGAAATATTGTGTCCAAATCCAGGTGGCACACTTTTGGAAAGGTGTAAAGACAGTGAAGAGATTTACCAAATTTATTGCTGGAATGAGGGTATTTATTCATGTGGATGGACTGGAGAAGCTGTGGTCATTCTTCTCTGAACAGAGATGATTGCAAGGGGGTCCGAAAGAAGCATTTAAAATCATGAAGGGTACAGACAAAATAGATAGCAAGAAACTGTGCCGATTGACAGAAGGGTAAAGAATAAGGGCACACAGAATGAAGGTGATTGGGAAAAGAACATAAGTGCCTTGTTGAATATATTTTACAAAGCCAGTAGTTAGGGTCTGGAAAACACTGCTGGAATACATTGTTGTAGGGGGAAGATTCAAATGTACCATTTTAGTATCTGAAAGGAAGTAATTTGCAAGGTTAAAGAAGAAGTGATGGAGGAGGGATTAGCTGGATTTCACTTGCATTCAGCTGGCATGGATTCTTTCCATGCCATAACCATTCTGTGATCCAGTGACAATTCCAAAGTCTGCAACTATCCTCATCATTATCAATTACATTACTCATGTTTTGTTTCTGCAACATTATGATGCTGCTCCCTACACTTGCTTAGATAGCTTATAAAAAAATGAAAAGAGGAATGGATTCTTCCCTGCCAAACCATCTCCATGAAGGAAAAAAACTTTCATCTCCCAGTATTACCTGTTTGTTGTCAGAGTCAATTTCTTATTTATACCACTAATTTCTCCTTCATTCCAAGGGCTTCCATTATCTTAACAAGTCTCTTTAGCAGCACTTTGTCAAGTGCCTTCTGAAAGTCCATGTATACATCATTTACTGAACCTTTTGAATTATCTTTTTACTTCCCTAGAGTCAGTCAGACATGATTTACTGCCAGCAAATTTGTGTTGGCTTTCCTTGATTAACCTTAATGAATATTCCCAAAGGAATATTTTGTCTCTGACAATGGTTTCCAATTAACTGCTGATTGCAACCTAAGTTGCATCATAACTTGAATGGTTTGAATTGATCATTTTCTTCACGTGGAGACTGGAGCCCAGTGGTTAAGTGGCATCCAAAGATCTTGAATCTCACCACGTGATTAAATGAATCTGGAATTAAAGAGCTTGTGGTAACCTTGAAACTGCTGGATTTCCATAAAAGCCCCCCTAATGATATAAATGCCATTCTTGCCCGTCTGTTTTCTATGCAACTCTAGACTCACTAACATGGGTGATTCTTAACAATCTCTTCAATTCAGAGGAAACTACAGATGGACAATAAATGCTATCTGAGGTATAAATTAACAATAATATAAGTTAATGTAAACATCTCATAAGTTAACAATAATGAAAAGAAAATCAGTTAATCAGAATTAAAATCACTATAAATTTGTTACTGTTTGGCAATATGCAGTTTGTTTTTAAAGTTGTGGGCACTTTGGAAATCATACTATAACAGTGACTATATTTCAGAATGCCCTGAGATTCTGAAAGATGCTCTATAAATATGTCTTTCTATCACTTGTTTGTTAGCAGTATTAGGTGATTATTAACTTTTAATTTTGGCTACCAAATGGTAGTCGTCGTGTTAGCTTTCACTTCTGCTCAATATGCTTTCATTCCTGATTTCAGAATAGTGAGCTCTGTATAACAAGGCAATGTTTTCCCTTCCTCACATGAAATACTCCACGAGCAAGACTGTCAATGCATTTCAAATCAGCATATAATTATGAGAGCCCTATACCGCCAAGACCTCATGAAACTCAGCTGGGATTATCCAAACTATTTCATTCAGAGTTCTTATAATGAGTAGGCAGAGATTTGAAATCCAGTCTCAGAGGTGAAGCACATTAACTCACTGGCTATCCAGTCTATCAAAATAAACTTCTATGCAAGTCACTCTAATACTTGAATGTAAATTGCTCAGCTCTCCAAGGACAGTAATCATTGGCATAGCATTTATCTGTATATTTGATTGTTTTGTATCATCAACTTGAAGTGCCTTGTATGCAAGTTTCCATACTACACTCAACACACACTTGTCATTTTCCGATTTCCTTCTAATGGACCTCCAAACCTGCATGAGGGCAATCAGATTCACATTAACCTTAGGAGAACATACCAATTAGACCCTGCGTTAGATGTGACTCAGTGGTCACATCTTTGCCTCTGTGCAAAAACGTAATGAAATCCCTGCTGGCATTTCAGTGTGGCACTGCAGGAATGCCATATTGCACTGTAGAATAATTGAGGATATTTTGAGGTAATATGATGCACTACATACATGCAAATCTTTTTTGTGATTTCAATGGGACATATATGAAGCCCACATACCAGTGCATTTCAGCAATATGTTGTTTATGACCCTAATAGGATCCCAGTTTATCTGATGTATGAACAATGGCATGTAGAGCTATTAATATTTTGCTCTCATTCCTAAACTCACCAATAGGAATCAATAGATATGATGTGATATACTTTTACAAGACCAACTCTTTTCTGCCTATGCAGAGAGTGATTATGCTTTACATTCTCATGCAAATTATAGCTCATGGAAATTCAGTGAAAAGCTGCCAGAAGAGCATCATAATAGGATGAATATATTGTAACTTCTTCACATACCTTCCTTAAAACAGTATAATGCAGAAGGCTGGTTCCAAAAGAAGAAGTAATAAGAAAACACTGTGCATGTGATTTCTTCATTTAGATATCTTTAGTTACAGCTGCTGGATTTTAAAGTTTAATATCACACCACACACAGATTTGTTATAAAGGGTTTTGAGCATGGACTATTTCATGTTGCAATTTCAAGGGGTTTATCAAAGAAGTAACCAAAACATTTCTTCCTAGTCATAATAATGCTGCCTTTGACTATAAGAACTGAATAATCAATTTGGAACAGACCCAAGACAATCAGACCTCTCTTGCCTCTCTCTTGCTTACTGCAAACTCCTGGTGGACCATGGTGGGTATGCAAACTAATTCAAAATTATTTCAGGGTAACAACATTTCAAACTCAACAAAGTTCTTGCTCGCCATATTAGCACAAACAAGCATCTTGCTCTGAGTTCAGTCTTAAAAAATACGAGATGTAGAATCACCATGTTTCACTGAAGCACATGAATTCTTTAAAGCACAGGGGGCAACACGGTAGCATAGCGGTTAGCATGATGCTATTACAGTTCCAGCAATCGAGGTTCAATTCCTGCCGCTGTCTGTAAGGAGATTGTACCTTCTCCCCGCATCTGTGTGGGTTTCCTCCGGGCACTCTGGTTTCCTCCCACATTCCAAAGACATTAGGGTAGGTTAACATGGGTTTAAATGGGCAGCACGGACCTGTTGGGCCAGAAGGACCTATAACTGTGCTGTATAAATAATGTTTGAAAAATTAAGAGGAAGCTGTTTATCTAGTGGTACATATGCAGATGCTTTAAATGTACTATCAGAATCTTAAGTTCTTTCCCCAGAGCCCTTCATCTTTTTAAATTATACAACTCCGTTATGCTAATAAGGTATTATACAGTGGTGAAGCTGCAGCTCCAGTAACCTGGGTTTAACCCTGACCTTTGGAGCTGTCTGTGTGGAATTTTCATGTTCTCTCTGTGACTGTGTGGGTTTCCTCCTGGTACTCTGGTTCCTTCACACATGTCAGAGGTGTGCAAATTAGTGGCTTAATTGGCCAATGTATATTGTACCTAGCCCACGAGTGGTAGAATTGGAGGGACATGATGGAAGTTTGAGAATGAGTGTAGGTGAATGCTTGATCTTTGGCATAAAAGCCCCAGAGAAAGAGGTTTCCCATTCTTATCAACTTAGAAAGGCCTTTGAATCTTTCTCTGAGTTTATTCGCAATGGACCGAATGGGCTGTGCTATAAGAAATTATTAATTCATTTCTACTTAGTGGTTCTATGTTTTTATAGATCTGCAGAACTTAAATATCTTTTCTCCCTGCGAATTACCACACTGTATTATGATGGAGATTTGGATACTGGAAAACTTAGTAGTTATCCTAATTTTTTGTATGACTCTGTGAAGCTTCTCTGGTACACTGATCAAGAGAATAACCTCAGAGAAAGATTCAAAGGCCTTTCTAAGTTGATAAGAATGGGAAACCTCTTTCTCTGGGGCTTTTATTCAGAATCAGATTGAAGAATCAAAATAATATTCTCTGCAGCAAACAGGTTTAGGCCGTTCAATCATCTAGTACATTCAATAAATCAGAGCTGATCTGCACTTTTAATTTATTTTTCACCTTAGCTCTACATTCCCTTGTAATATAATATTGGTTATGAACAATAATTGTTACTTCCTTTAGAAATGTACCATGTGACTAACCATTCTCCAGGCTGCAACAGTGTTTACAGAAAGTTCCAGAGAGGTAGTCTGTGGGAATCCCTTGAATAAAGAGAAACAACCTCACTTTGAGCTTAGGTTTCCAAGTGTGGCGACTTACCGTTCATGAACCGGCCCCCACGATCACGAGCATCGTTGGAGGCCCTGATACAAGATGGCGCGGGGCACTCCTTCTTCGTTGGGCTGGGGAGCCCATGTGCGGCAAGGTCACGTGACCCGCGTGTGATGTCAGCATGGGAACGGTGTTTATTAAAGGGGTAGCGCACCCCA
>JARFYF010000036.1:11288046-11304336 GCA_030265395.1 Rhina ancylostomus | reverse complement strand
TCCTCTGCACCCTCTCTATGGCTTCCACATCTTTCCTGTAGTGAGGCAACCAGAACTGAGCACAATACTCCAAGTGGAGTCCGACCAGGGACCTGGTCATTAAACAGGAGATCCTATCTCCATTATATTTCATCAATACATGCAGTCCTAGAAATTCATGCTTGGTCAGTAGCATTATATGTGTTGTATAGTAGTGACTGTGAGCTGTATACAGCCTCCAAAACCTGTTCCACTGAAGTCAAAGGAATGAATTTCAGAGGCAGAGTACATCAACAGGGAGGATTTTTCTGGGCAAGAAACTTGGTGGAAGTTTTACATTTACTTGGACAGAAAACTGGTAATTGGCCAAGTGCAAGAGGATTTAATTACATATTGTACAAGTATAAAAATTCTAAAATTTGGCATTTAAAGCAGAGTTTTTTCTGTTAATAATAAGTCATTAAATAATCACCATAATTAATGACAAATGCTTTATAACTGCAAGTAGTGAGAACGAGCCAGACATCCGTAAAAAGGATATTTATGATGATCCTAATGGGGAGTTCCATTACTTCTGTGTAGCTAACGTAGAGTAGCATCATCATTGTGTTGCTAGAGGACTGGAATAAGGATCCATTTTGTTCATTGTTTGTGAATACAAATCCCACTACTGCAGCTGGAGAATTGAAACCAATTAAGTCTCTGTGGAGTACGATGCCAGTATTGATAATGATGCCTGTAAGAGTGTTGTACAATCTCACAGTGTTCACAAGGGAGTGAAATAAACCACACTTACTTGATTTTATGTCACTGATGCATAGCAATGAGTCTGACTCCGAACAGCTATCATAGATTACATAGCAAGTTGCTCAGTTATATAAAACATCAACACAAAGTAATTAAATAAAACTGAACATATAATCAAGCATTGAATTGCACACTCAATACACACACAGCAAAGGGACATCCTGCCAAATTAACCTAGATGTAATGAATTGACCTGTATGATTGGTATGCGAGACATGTTTTTCACTGTACCTCAGTACAAGTGACAGTAATAAACCAATACCAATACCAATACTAGTATCACAAGTGTGACAATTGTCCCACAGACTGATCAAGCCACAATTGCTTCTACTGCCACAATAGACCAACCTGAGGTGATGCACAGCATACAGTCAGATGGAGGGAGTCCTGGGAATCTTTAACATTGACTTTGAAGTTACATGACATCAGGTCAAACATGGACAATCACACCTTATGCTCCATACCTCCCACCGTCCTCCCTGAGTTGACAAATCATTATGCATCCCTACTACTATTTGGAAGAAGCACTGAGGTTAGCAGGACAAATAATGTACTTTAAGTGACGGACTTGTCAGTCACCGTGTAGGCCAATAGTACAACTTTTTGCTGAGTTGACTGAGTCTTTAAGTGTATAACTGCTAGATAGGATCTTTGGCAGATAGTGAGAGAATACCAATGAACCTTACCCTACTAATCCATTTGAAGTAAATGCATCTGCCCATGATGGTGGAATAGGAGTGATCAGTGCACAGTCGTTGAGGAAGCCAAATCCATCTTCATTCAGTGGACATCCTCCACTATATGGCAATATACAGTGCTAAGTGGCATAGATTCAGAAATATCTATAATCTCAAAACTGGGCATCCACAAGGTACTGTGGGCCATCAGCTGATGCAGAGTTGGTTCCATCATTGTCTATTATCCGATGGCCAAGCATGTCCCATGTACCATTATTATGAAACACAACGGAGAACTATTTCTCTGTAATGCCAGGAATACCTAAAAATGAGGGCCAGCCTGGTGAAGCTACAAAATAGGATGGCATGAATGCCAAAGATTGGAAATGGCATGTTAAATACAGAGTTGAGCAACGTCCTTACCAGGGACCTCAATAAATCTCTGCAGCTGTGAATTGAGGTGGAGAATGAAACAACTATAAGGAGGAGTTACCATGAATACCCCTGTTCTCAATTCACTCACTTTTCTGGTTGCCAATTCTTCAGTCAGCATTGGCAGGTTGTAGAATTAACAATCAGGAGTGTGAGTAATTGAATAAGCTCGCCTTCCTCCCAAAGTCCCAGCCTACTCAGAGCCAGCCTTCAACTCATTCAATTCACCCTATGTGATATCATAAGATGGCTGACAGCACCGGAAACAGGAAAGGGAAAGGTCCCTATAATATCCTGGTGGCAGAGCTTAAGACCTGTGATCCAGATTCACCCACACTTTTAGCTATAACTACCCCTACTGAGGCACACTGGCATTTACACAAACAAGAAGAAATTTACCTAGTATATCCTGTCTGAAGAAAGCATGGCAAAACCAATCCATCTGGTCCCTGTCTCATCAGCCTGCACTAAATCATCAACAAAGTGATGGGAAAGAGTTGTCAACAGTCTATGAAGTTACACTTACTCACCATTAACTTGATCAATGAGGCCAAGTTTTGGTTCTGTCCAAACCACTCAGCTCCATACTTCAAACAAGGCAAGTTCAAACAAGAAGAAAGCAGAAGGATTCCAGAGGCAAGGTGAGTGTGACTTTCAAAGGAAAATTTTGTCTAGTGCATCATCACAAGAGTTTGAATAAAATTGAATTTTAATAAAGGATAAAATTAGTTTGGCAGAGGAAAATTGCTAGTGGGTGTTGGGTGCCAATTATCTTCGCCTCAGGATATGTTTGCAATAATTGTTCAGGGTAACCATGTTCAGCTGCTTCATTATTAACTTTCTCTCCGCTATCAGGTCAGAAGTAGAGATGCTCACAGATGATTGCAGAACTTTATTTGCAGTCCCTGAGATAATGAAGCCATCCATTCCTGCATGCAACAAGATCTGGGCAACATTCATGTTACACAAGTGCCAGTCAGTGAACTACCCCTATTAATATAATCATCTCCCTCATTCACTTAACAGAGTTAATGTTGCTAAATTTTCCAACCACCAACTTCATGTCTATCATCTTAGACCAGAAGCTTAGACCAGCTGTAAACACTATGGTCACATGGGTACACAGGAAGCTCATTTCTTGCAAGTGGCTCGCTTCCTAACTCCCCAGAGTTTCTCCACCATGCACAAGGCTTGTCAGGGAATGTAGTATTTAAGTTCTCGCCACTTCCCTGGATGAGTGCAGGCAAAGCAACATTCAGAAAACTCAAAACTTTCTAGGGCAAGGCACTTTGCTTGGCTGACATTCCATTCACCACCATAAACACATGCTCCCTGCACCACAGGTGAACCATGACTGCAGCAGTGTGTACTATCTACGAGATACTGCAATAATTCCCTGGATTATTTTGACAGCATCTCTCAAAATGATAACATCAATCATGTAGAAGGAGATAGGCATCAGGTGTGCTGAAATATCATCATCTTCCCAACCCCCCCACCCGTTCCCATAATCTGACTTGAAAATATAATGCAATAGCAATCAAAATCCTGCAGCTCACTCAGGGTTTCTTGCTAATATTTTCACCATTTTTGCAGGCATTATGTATTTCTGGAAGGCTTTTGATAGGGAATGAATTAAAACTCTGTCAAGAATCTCTTGTATTTTTTCCAAAATTGCAGGCTCCTGACCTGTTCTTTAACCATATGAACTACTTGATGTAACACAGCTGAATTAACTTTATTGCTCTGCATAAGAAGCTTTTCTTTAGATTTGAATCTGCTATTTCCTGCTTATACATTTACTTTCTGTAAACATCAGTGCTTTAAATGCAACAGGAAATTTTAAAAAGGACAACAACATTCTACAAGGAGTCAGCTGTATAATTAGGTCTGCAATTAGGTCTACGGTACTCAACAACATTTCCTCAAACACTGCCAGTTTAAGAAAGGAAGTCATTTATAATTTAGGTTAAACTGAGACTTAACATTCAGCAATGAAAGATGAAATGTGCTAAAGGTTTTAAAGCTTCGGCTATGAATGATTTCTCTTGACCCGAATTCTTTGCCCCGGGAGATGGAGATCATTTGTAATGGACCGTTTACATGTACCCTGGGGCCGGTGATCCACTGCATTGTCCTTGAAAACTTTCATCTGTTTCCATCATCTTTTATCTGATATCCTTCTGAGCTAATCTAGGTTGCTGGATTATCCCGAAGTCTCCGGAAATTAAAGATTAAAATCCAGGAAACTGCTTTGAGTGACTTAGATTGTTTAGAGGGACATTAAACAGAGTTGTGGTTAACCTTTCCTTTTTTATATGTGAAAACTATTGCTGACAAAATAAAATGTGTTATTGTCAGCTTGGCTGCCATTGGTGTCTGAAGGCAGTGAGCTATGAGAATGGGTGTGTTGGGAATCAATGACAAGAGCAAGGTGGATGGAGGTTAGAGGTCAGATAATGCAATCTCCAAGAGTATGCACAGAGCTAATCCCTCATCATCATTGACTTCAATGCTTCGAACCCATTCTATAGGCAGTGGTCGTGCATAGGTTTTACAACCTAATTGAACTACTTCAATGCAACCAATTTCAGAGTTAGAGATAAACATAAATACATTACCATAGTGTGCATTTAGTGCATGAGGCAGAGGATGAATTTTGACCCCATTGGCATTTGATTGAATGGAGGGGCATGTAAGTAATGTACTACCATCTAGTATCTAGTGCCATTTTATGGTTACACAATGATGAAGCATTTCAAGTTCGGAGGTCAGAGTGTTGCCAAGATGGAGAAGAACCATTTTCTAGGTTTGCAGGTAGCTCAGAGGCAATTTATATAATGACTCACTAACAACCCAGAAAATGGGTTCCTTTGTCAAAAGGGAGGACAAGTTCCTGGTGACAGCATTGGGCAACTTGGTGCTTGGAAATAGCTGAATTAGTTTTTTTCCATTAGATGGTACACCATTGTACCAAATCCAAAAGAGGCACATTTGCAAATTGTTACCAGTTGATTGGCTAATTAACAAGGAAAAGGAAGATAGGTAGAAGTGGAGTGGCTATTGTTGGAGTGGACCAGTGTTAGAACGGAGCACTTGAGGCTTTGGCTCAGGATGCTTTGTCGAGAGGAGGTGCAGGCTAAGGTAAGTGTCTGGTAAATTTCTTTCTTGCTTGCTTTGGTTTTTCCTTTAGTGCCAGGCTAGACTAGTTAGAATGGCTTGGGGCTTAGTGGTATGTTCATCTTGTGAGATGTGAGTGTTCTGGGAGACCTCTAGTCCCACTGATAGCTACATCTGCATGAGGTGCATCCAGCTGCAGCTCCTTACAGACCATGTTAGGGAACTGGAGCTGCAGCTGGATGCCCTTGGGCTCCTACAGGAGAATGAGGAGTTCATAGATAAGAGCTCCAGGGAGGCAGTTGCTCCTAAGCTGCAGGAGGCAGGTAGCTGGCTGACTGTCAGGAGAATAGGCAGGTAGTGCAGAGTACCCCTGTGGCTATTCCACTTGATAACAGGTATACAGCTTCGGATACTGTTGGTTGGGGGTGGCCTACCATGGGAAAGCTGCAGTGACCAGGTCTCTGGCACTGAGCCTGGTTCTGTGGTGCAGAAGGGAAGGGGGTAGAAGACGAGAGCAGTACTAATAGGGGATCCCATAGTAAGGGGGGCAGACAGGAGATTCTGTGGATGTGAAAGAGTCTCCTGGATGGTATGTTGCCTCCCGGGTGCCAGGGTCAGGGACATCGTGGATTGGGTCCACAGCATTCTGAAAGGGGAGAATGAACAGCCAGAGGTCATGGTACATATTAGTGCCAATAACAAGAGTAGGAAAAGAGATGATGTCCTGAAGAGGGAACATAGGGACCTAGGTAGGAAGCTGAAAAGCAGGACCTCAAGGGTAGTAATCTCTGGATTGTTGCCTGTGCCACGTGCCAGTGAGGGTAAGAATAGGATGATTTGATGACTTGACAGATGAATGTGTGGCTGAGGAGTTGGTGCAAGGGGCAGGGTTTCAGTTTTGTTGGTCAAGGTCCAACTGTAAATCCACAACAGAAAGAACAGATGGTGGGTGAAAAGATTGCAGGAGGTCCAACAACCGGCAGATAACCATGATGTGCAGATTCTTCAGCACTGTCAAGAACAATCTCCCTCTCTCTCTACTGAAAGCCAAGAATTAATATATTTTTCAATACTACTGCCAGCACTATACTTTCAAAAGTGTTGACCAAAGGTCTTAAAACTTCTTTCTTGTTATTCTAACTTTAATTTTTAGAAGGGAGGAATTTCCTCATAAAAGCCATTAAATTTCTAGGTTAAACTCTTTTCCCTTATCCTTGCTCCACCATTAACTTAAAATGGTACTGAAGAATAAAACTTCCCATTGCTTAATCTATATCATATCACCTCTCACACAACCATCTAGAAATAGAAAAGCAAGTCAAGTATTAAGGATTTGAATTTCCAAATGTAATGAAGCTCAAATTGAAAATAAACATCAAGCAATTCAACAAAAACCAGTGATGATTAAAAGCATGTTTTTGTTGCTTATTGTATCAACTGTACTTTGATAGCCAGAAGCAAACCTGTGTTCTGAACTAGAGATCCAAGCTCCTCTGCTAAACTCAAGCCACAGGCAAATGCATTTTACACAATTTTAGGCAGTTAAGAAGCATTTAAATTAAAGATTCATAAAATCACATAATTCTAAAAGAATCAGACATTGTTGATCATATTTTCCATTGTTCATTGCTTGTTAGTCACTTCATCCTTTTCTGCTCTATGGAACAAGAGGGTGTGGCCTATATTTAAGAGAGACGTTAATTTAGTTTAAAAAAAGCTCACAGAAATCATGCTACTGATTTTAATGGATTTTAATCCTTCAGGTAAGGAGGGAAGCATTCTGGTCAGGAAATCCTTAAATCTGTGGGTCTTCCTTTGTAAGAGGGTCCTCACTAGAATGCCAGCCCAATTGATAGGCTTTTCTCCTTCCTTATTGGTGTGAGATCATTGGAAGGAACAGTGGGTCAGATTTTCCATCTTGGAACTGGTGATCACGAAGGGATGATCTGGATAGGATGGTGGATGATAGGTTGGAGGAGAAGGTGAGAGTCAGCGAGGGTTAGTCAGTGATCATAGGATGGACGATGGACAGTAGTGGTGATCACTAATGCAGATTGTTTTCCAGTCCCCTAACCGACTTCTGTTTCATCTAAAGTGAGCAGGTTTGTTCATGCGTGTGCTAAAGGTTTTAAAATTTAAACTCCTCCCTCCACCTCCCCCTTCCCCACTGAAACATACATTTTTTCAGGGGATTAAAATTAATTTTATTGTTTTAATGACCACTAGTCAAGGACAATAGTCCCTGGGAGGATGATAGAAATATTCAGTATCGTTTTAGAAAAACGAAAGCAAGTTAAATAGATTTCTTTCAGAAAATAGAAAAAAAAAGGATGAGAGTATTTTGATCCATGGCATTTGGTGATTGTGGCATTTTATATCTAATATGTAAATGAGACATTTGGTCAGAGGACAGAGATTTCATTTATATTTATCACCTGTGGTGATTTCCTTGCTCAAAGTAAATAAGCACCGTTGTTTCAATTTCCTGTCTCCTATAACTGTTACTACATAAGTAGAGCTTACCAGAACCCCAGGAGTATCCATGGCCCACCTTACGATATATTGAACTGAATTGTTTTGAATTGTTGTTTTACAAAGTGTTCCACCACTGTGTTTTTGATTAGATCACATTCAGGTCTGTAATAGAGGGTCCAATTATGTCTTTCCCTGGCATTGTACAATCAATGGGATGTTAACCAGTAAACTTGATGATGTTTGGCTAGAGTTAAGTTCTGTGGCTACTGGAAATCTAAAATAGAAACTGAAAATGCTGGAAATATTCAGCAGATCGTGCAGCATCTGTGTTTCCAATATTACAAAAGGGCTTATATTTCAAAAGTGCCTTGGAGCATCCTGAAATTAGGAAAGAATCAAATATTTCAAATTAGTCCTTCACTTTTTTTAAGGAAACATAGCTGTAAAATTCCTGAACAATTTTATCATGGGCTACAAAATGTACAAAAATGTTGCTGAGCAATCTCAAGAGCTACATTTTCCCATTGGACTAGGTGGGACTTCAAACTGCATGCTGACCTGTGATTGGTGGACAAGAATTTTTGGATAATTAGAGAGGGCACTCATCTTCGCTTTGTTGATATCACTGGGGCATTTAACTTGCTAAAGTCATAATGGGGGCACTATTGTTGTTTCCATATTCTGTAACAAGTGTCATAGTGCAAATAACAATCTTGCAGGACTTCATGGACACTTAAATGGAAACGCCTTATGTTCTCATTTACCATGAGATCCAGTCTCTCACATAGGCAGAATTGTTTAGATGACTCACATGTCCCTTTATCTCCCACCAAATTGACCTATCACAGTACCACAGATATAAAACTTGTAATGGTCCAATCAGAATTGTTGCTGTTAGTTGTTCTCAGGGAGGTGCTTTGTGTTGGAGTGTGGATTCCAAATAAATGCAATTCAGTCCATGTAACCAGTGATGAAAATTATTTTTCATGGAGCAACATTTTATTTTACACGAATTATTAACGTGCCTCAATGGGATCACATTTGCCTTGGAATGTTATGAGTTTAAATCCACAAGAGAGTCAAGGACATAATTTAGACCAGCACAGTAGAGCAGGCCTGGGGAGTACTGCATTGACAGTGGTATTCTCTCTTGACAGATTTGTTAAAGCTTTCCTTGTTCAGGTAAATGAGAAAGATCCCTTGGTACTTCAGGGGAAAAGGGCTGGAAGCAAGTACTTATCCTTCAAAACACACCACCCTGGTAAAAATAAAGGAATGGTTGTTCACTTCATTGCTGTTTCAGAGAAATCTGGTAAGTACAAATTGCTAGTCATTATTTTTATAGCTGTCTCACTTCACCCACTTGATTTTGTTAAGTACCAAAGGAGAAGGCCAGAAAGAAGAGTGGAAAACATGGAGTAGAATTACATATTTGAAGTGGAGACAAAACTGTGATGAGGGCATTTTCTTGATTTTATAAATAAATGTTGGAAATTTTCAATGAAGAATCTGAATCTAACTATCACTTTGAAGAATAAGATCTTTTGATCAAAACATACATTTCAATCAGTTGCTCATAATTCATTCATTTGAACAATGTACAAATACTTTCATGTATATAGTTCTCTTTCATGCAGAAAACACTTAAAAACGCTTCAAAGAAGATAACACATTGGACAGTAATAGAATTATTGGGAAAGATTTTTTTGAAATCAGCAAAGAAACAGAGCAAAGAGGATTACCGCACAGGTCATCCATAATCTAAATGAACGTCCACAGGGGTTGAAAGGTCAGCTCCCACTCTTCTGTTCCTAACACAAGGAGCAAGAGGTTCAGCAAAACATTAGCTCTGGTTTTAAATGTGAGTGGTACAAAGGAAACAGGGGAGTCGGGCAAATAACAAACCCATGTCCATCTTCTGCAGCATAAGGCCCAGATGCTTTCAATCCTGAGCAGGATCTCCATGCCACTGGTCACCTGGCAATGGCAGGCCACAAGACAGGAGTAGAAGTTTAGTTGATGGACGTTTGCCAGCCCAACAGAGGCTCACCAGTAGGCATGTAGTTTAGAAAGAGGATCAGAGGTAGGTTCTGATGGATTTGGGATGTTCCCCAGGATGGGAGAGATCAAACTTTCCTAGTGCTGCTCAGAGGAGCAAACCTGAAGCAAAGATAAAAATATGAATATGGCTTCCTTTGTTCACATTTCTCTATTTACCATCTTCTGTTGGTGAAGAAGCTACAGTGGATTCCTGGCCATTTCTATTGACCACAGGCTTCATACTTAGAGCAGATGATGGAGTCTGGATGGTTTGCAGATGATCAAAATATCAGGTATCCAAGCCATTAGCCCGAATTTTATTGCCTGGTAGACTAGTTTTAAAATCACTTCTGGTAGTAAATTAACTTTGTAGAGTGTGTCCTTCAGGTCGCTGAGGATGGATTTACCAAAATGAAAACACTGATAAGTGCAACTGCTAATAACAATGACTAACTCAGGGTTTGAATGTAAACACTGGATTTCCTAACAAATGTATTTGTGCAGAATGCCAATAATTTAATACATGCTCTTTTTAAATTACCTATTGTTTCTTGCCTGATAAGTAGCCTAATCCTGCAAAGAGTATCAAAATGAAAATTGTGAAATTATTCTACTTCAAATCTTCCCTCAGCTGACTGAATTCTGCAGCAAGTTTTAATTGGTATGAGCTTCATGGCAGATTCTCAGTAACACCTCTTTAACTAACACACCTCAACAAATGACATTTTGCACATCATTTTATATCTGTGATACTCTTGGAGAACCAGACTGGATTGTCATGAAGTATATAAAATGTATAAAATAAACTTAAAATGCAACTTGCACAAAATAAGTAAAATTAAAATGGTACATTATAAGACATGGATATGGGGTTATCATATCATTTTGTTGCACAAAATACACTTCTTTTGAAATAAGCATCATTTACATTTTGTCACATTATACTTTATGTGTTCATCTCCACTTAGCCATTGCATCCTAGTAGATTCTTCAAAGAACTTGGTAAACAGAAAATATGCAGGTTTTTTAAATAGTTTTATAGGTTGTAAAGCACAATATGTTACTGCTCACAGGGGAAATAATTATTGCTAACAGCCTTTTCAGAATGTATGTGTGCTATCATGAAGAAAGCTGGCTGCTGCTGAAGCAGAGCTGTGTTTAATCCTAAACAAACAAAATTATATATTGACAAACTCTGAAAAATTGCCTGCTTATTTGCAGTTGTGTGTTTTAGTGTGAAGTCTTCAGGATGGAACATGTTGACACGGTCAGCAGAAACCAGAAAGTAATCAGAGGCAATCTTACCTTTTTTAAATTAAAATTGCCACTTGTTTATTGAAAGCTGTTCATTAACCTGACATTTGGCAAAACCAAGGATGATAGATGTTTTAAGAGGGAAGACTTTGGGTTTGACTTTAAACTTTTGGCATTCTGGGAGCTTGCTGGAGGCACTCAATGAAATCCCTGGGAAAACAGCATTAAAGCATAGACTCTACAATTCTTTTCAATTTATTTACACTCAGGAATGGGAGACACAGCAAAGATGGTATTTATTGTAAATTGATAACTGTTCTGAGGTGGTGACGGTGAGCCATGCAGTGAAGGCTCTAATTATTGCACGCTCCTTGTTGGTACCTTATCTTTAGGCATACCTGGCACGGCTCCTGGCATGCTCCTCTCTGTTCAAGGTCAGTTCTCTGGTTTGCTGATAATGTTAGAGAGATAGATTGGTTATAGTGGTTCTTTTTCAACTGCTGGAACTGCTCAGTGCTTTGGTTTCAGTGGTTACTCCTACCAGTACCACCATGGTCAGGTACATCTAGGGCATCCATGCCCTTGCACTTTGTCTGCCTGCACTGCACTTTCTCTGTAACTGCAACACCATATTCTGCATTGTTTTTCTTTTTACTACCTCAACATATTTATGTATGGCATGATCAGTCTCGATGGCACACAAACAAAAGCTTTTCACTGTATCTTGGTACATATGACAATAATAATAAACCAAACCAATCCAAACAAGTAGACTGGTGAGGAAAAGATCTCTTTTTCCTGTTGGTTCTTTCATCTTCTCTCAGCCTAATCATGTAGCAATGCCCCTCAAGTCTGGGGTGGCATCATCAGTCCTTGTGCCACTGACCCATTTTTGGAACTAGAACCATGTGTTGCTCATTTTTTATTTAAAGGTACAGTCTGTGCTATTTGGGAGCAACTTCAGAATTCATTGCAGTCTACTAAGACACCTTCCAAAGTCCATACAAAATCCACAAATAAAAGGGCGTGTTTCCTCCAGCATTACCTGGTGAGATATTCATTCAATGGGCATCTCAGTACCACTGCTGGCAGCACTCCTTTCCCAGAGGCATTGTTATGACGATGGTTGACCATTCAAGATGGGTAAGGCACACCCTTCAGTGAAAAACCTGCTCCTAAACTGTCTTCAGAGAAATCATATCCTGCCAAGACTTCTCTGATGAACAATGCATGAACAGGCTCAAATATTTTCAAGATCACTAAGTTACATGATATTCTGTAGGAAGATCCCCAGCCATCCCTCACATTGGACCGCATGCCTTCACTGATGTCAAAATCATGATAACTTCTAACTTCTTTTCTACAGGATCTTTCCAAGCAGCCACAGCAGATCTGACTCGAGCCCCAATTTGTTGCTTATCACTGTACCTGAGAGGTCACATAGACTCTATACTGACAAAGGAAAGCTTTTATTACATTGATCTTGGTGTGGAATAGTTAATATCTTTGGCATTGGGATTTGCCAAGAGCACAATTGACTGCACTCACGTGCCCATAAGTCCCCCATTACAAATCCAGACTTTTTCATCAATCAGCGATGTTATCATTCTTTCAATAAATGGATCGTTGTTAATCATGAAAGGAATTTCCTCATGGAGAACAACATGTCTCTATGAACCAAGCATGACTCCTTCACCATTTTCAGGTGCTAGCATTGCCCAGAGGGAAGAGTTCTGGGGGACAATGGCCTCATGCTGACGTAACCAAGGAGAATTCTCCCACTCTTCTTCAGGGTTGCAGTTTAGATCTTTTATGATCCCCTGTGAGGACAGACCACACTTTGATTTGACATCTTATCCAAAAGGCACCACCTCCAGCTGTGCAGTCCGCCTTCAGTACCACATTGTTGTGCCAGCATAAGTTTATTCTCAAGTTTCTGAAGTGAGGCTTCAATTCACAACACCCAAGGCAAGAACATTACTGGCTAAACCACAGGTGAGGAAGAAAGATTACTTTTTTTATCCTTCCTGTCCAATGAATCATAACATCTGTGGAAGGTTAGTCATTCTCAAAAGCAAAAATATTAGATGAAGCTTAAGAACAGACCAGAAAAAGATTTCCCCAAAGATATCATAAATGGGAACAACATGCATTCACATGGTGTCGTAAATGCAGGAAATAATCCAAAGGGACAGGGGAATATTGACAATTTCCCCAATAACAATGTCACTTGAGTCCTGCAAGAAAATAATAACATTTAACCAAGAATGCCAAAGACAATTCTCACTCTTCCACCTGGGACTGTGAAATCTTAAAATCACAAATAATACACCAACACCCATCTGAGAGGCATCTTAAATATGTTGCTTTCAGGGACAGTTTTGCTGCCTCCTTTTGGAATAACTGGCCTTTAAGGGCTTGATTAATTTAATTTCCATGCTAATGCTGTAAACATGATTTTCTGCCGTTTGGGACAGCTAATTGATGGCTACTGAAGCAGTGAAAGTCCAATAATTTTACTTCTTACTGTTTGACAATTGGGATAACATTGCCAGCAAGAGTGCTTAATGCACACAATAAGCCATAAGCTATAGGTGGAGAAAAGAGACAGGCCTGGAAAATACACACGAGGATCACAAAGTGCAATTTACTTGTTCTTGTTTGACCCAGTGCAAGCTGCACATATAATTCACAGTGACATCTCATCATCTTAATTGTAGCATCCAAACTATGTAACTTGTCCTTGTTATCTGACATTGATAGTAGAAGTCTCTTCTAAGTTTTGGAAGGTTCATGGAAGCCTTGAAGGAGTCTGGGCAAAAAAAAAGGTGATTCAATTTTCTGACAGACTCTGGATTTCTTGGTAGATTTTCTGCTTGGAAGAGGAAAGGTGACATACCCATAGGGGTTCAGGAAATCATACACACTGGGGATCAATGGGAAGTTGTTGCGGTATCGATCAATATCAAAGGTGTAGCATCCAGGACCAGGATACAGTTTCAGAAGGTATTTAGCATGCTCGGCCAGGCAGATCGGTCAGAGTGAGAGTGGAAGAGTGTTGATGAATTAAGGTGGAAGTGACAGAAAACAGGGAGAAAGAAGGTGAGTGCCCCACAAATCAGTCGTCCAACTATTATTTGGTTTCTCCAATGTAGAGGAAACCACATGGTGAACACTGAATACAGTACACTAGATACAAAGATGCAAATGAATCACTGCTTCACATGGAAGGTCTAATTAGGTCCCCAGAAGGTGGGAACAGAAGCGTTAAAAGGAAAGGTGTTGCATCTCCTGCAATTGCATGGGAAATACTACAGGATGGAGAGTGGATGGTGAGGACAGAACAGCGGACAAGGGAGCTGCAAAGGAACACTCCCTTTGAAGGTGAGGGGAAGATGTTTCTAGTGATAGAATCTTGATAGAGCTGGACAAAATTGTGAAGGATGACTGTGGAGGGGTATAAAGTGTGGACCAGGGGAACTCTACCCTTACTGTGTCCAAGGGGAGAGGGGATACTAGCAGAGATGCAGGAAATAGAGGAGATGCAGTCAAGGGAACTGTCCACCATGGCAGGAGGAAGCCACAATTCAGGAAGAAGGAAGGCATTTCAGAAACATTTGTGTGTCACCATTGGAGCAAGTGTGACAGAGATCCAAGAACAGTGAGAATGGAATGGAGTCCTTTTAAAAGTACAGTCAAGATCAGGGGAGTGCATACACTTGTAATGGTATTTGTGTCTAGCTTCTCTTGACAGTAAGGTGGAAATTTACAGCAAAAGTAATGAAATTTTCACATTTGGTCTGGGTGCAAGAAGAAGCACAATGCAGTTGTTGGCGTACCAGAAGAAGAGAGGGGGCCTGAGTAAGGCTGTCCAACATACCCTACAAAAAGACAATAAAGCTTGTTCCTGTGCAAGTTCTCCTGTGATCTAGAAAAGTTGAGTGGAACAGGCTCAGCCAAGTGTGTGATGAAGGAGAACTGATTGGGCCTCTGATCAAGAAAGAAATGGAGGGCCCTCAGACCCTTCTGACGTGGGATGGAGGTGCAGAGGAATTGTACATCCAGGGACCAGGGAACTGAAACTGTCGAAGTAAAATCAGAGCTGCCATGAATATACATAGGAAGAGACTGAATGAGAAGCAAGAGGATGGAGTCAAGGTAGGAAGAAATGAACCTGGAGGGGCAAGAAGAGACTGAAACAATAGTCCTTCCCAAGTGTTCCTGACCTTGATCTTGGGAAGGAGGTAGAACTGGGTTGTGCAGGGTTAGAGGATCACAAGGCTAGAAGCAGTGGAGTCTGCTTCTAGACTCCAAGGAAACTAGGTTCTTGACCACGTGGGGGACAAGAGCCTGATATTCAAAGATAGGATCATAGTCTAGAGGGAGATGTGAGAATGTGTCTGAGAGTTTACATTTGACTTGTTTAAGACAGAGGTCAGTTCGACAAATTACAGCAACAATTCTTTGTCAGCAGGCTTGATGACAATATCAGGGTTGGTCCTTCATGAGTGGAGGGCTGCTGGTTCACAGGTCAAAAAGTTAGAGTGAGGGGAGTGAAAAAATTCATGGTGATCAATATCCCATCAGCAGTTAGCAAATGAATAGATATAGAGTGGGTAAAAGTCTAGAGGGACCAAGTGAATCAGAAAACTTGAGAAAAGGTCTGCAGTCTGGGCTAAAGATTTCTGGCTAAAAAAATGGGCACAGAGGTGGAACAGGTGAAAGAAGAGTTCAACCTCACGTTGGGCTCAGAATTCACTGGAACGGGAACATAGGGAGATGAAGCTGCGGCCTCTTCTGAGGAATGATTGTTCAGGACCAGAGAGGAGAAGGTCAAATGGGATGATGAAAACACAGCGTGGAGTGGAACTTGGGGGAGGGTTAGTGTCAAAGGAAAGTGAAGGGGTGAAAAGTCTGGAGCGGTATTGGAATTCAAGAGCCATTCAACTTTGGAATCTTTGATGTCAGAAAACAAGGGAAAATGTCTTTTACTGCAGCTGTGAATATGGCAGAGAATAAAGTGGAACAGAGGACCATGACAGCTTTGAGGCAGAGTGAGTTGGTGTTGTTGCAGATAGAGTCCAGGAGCATTTAGGGATGTAATGGAAACATTGCCTGGAAAAACATTGGATAGTGTGAACATACCAGGGAGCAGAAGAGACGAGGAGAGCAGATCCTCTCCATTAGCACCCAATGACTTGCTGTTTGCAACACGTCACACTTCTTTGTTACCTCCAACTGTCCCCTTATAATAACATCCCACAGCAACCCTGGCTGCAAACTATTGCGGGTACCGTAGACAGGGGAAACTACAGATGCTGGAATCTGGAGCAAGAAACAAACTGCTGGAGGAACTCAGTGGGTCAGGCAGCATCTGTGGAGGCAAAGGGATGGTCAATGTTTGGGTTGAGACCCTGCATCAGCACTGAGGGTAAAGGGAAGATAGTTAGTATAAAGAGATGAGAGGGGAGGGGTGAGATAGGGGCTGGGAGGTGATAGGTAAACC
>JARFYF010000036.1:11234860-11246943 GCA_030265395.1 Rhina ancylostomus | reverse complement strand
ACACCACTAGTCACAGGCCTCCAGTCAGAGAGACAACCATCCACTACCACTCTCTGGCTTCTCCTGCTAAGCCAACATTGAATCCAATTGGCTACTTTATCCTGAATGCCAAGTGACTTAACCTTCAGGAGTAAAATGAAGAAGCAGAGCATGATGGTCAGCTAGGACTGAAAATGAAGCAGAAAGAAACTGAAGCAGGGACGTGGTCACAACTGAAACCTGTGAAGGTCAGATATTATTCTCAGGATGGGATAGTAACTACATCACCAACAAATAACCATGAATTCAATAGTTAGGGTGACAGGCAGGCATTTCTGTAACCACAGACATGACTAAAGCATAGTACAATAAACAAGCTGATGAGGAACTCAGTGAGTCAAGCAGCATTTGTAGGGGGAAAGGAGCTGTCGATGTTTCAGGTCCAGACCCTGCATCAGGACTGAAAGTGGAGAGAGGTATCGTTATCTAGCATGGTATGTTGCCTCCCTGGTACCAGAGTAAAGTAAATTGCTGAACAGCTGCAGCGCGTCCAGAAGGGAAAGGGTGAACAGTTGGAAGTTATGATCCATTGGCAGATTTTAGGGAACTAGGAAACTAGGAAAGAGAATAAAAACAGGATCTCAAAGGTAGTAATCTCAGGATTAATCCCAGTGCCACCTGCAAATAGGTACAGTAAAAGGAGGATGCAGCAAATGAATGCATAGCTGGAGAGCTAGAGAGAAGACTTTGGAGTTTTGGGCCATTGGGGCAGGTGGGACCTGTACAGATGGGTTGGACTTCAACAGAGCTGGGACCAATTACCTTGCAGGGATGCTACCAGTACTATTCGGGAGGGTTTAAACTAATTTTAAGGGAAGATGAGAACCTTGGATAGAACTAAGGAAGGAGAGAAACAAAGCAGGAAATGGAGATTAGAAAAGTAGTATGAAAAATAGACAGCAAAAAATAAATTCAAGCAGCATATAAGTGGTCAAATTAATGAAAAATATTACAACCAAATTAATGACACTGCATCTGAATGTTCACAGCATTCATGACAAGCTAGACAAATTAATGCACAAATAGAGGTAAATGGGTATGATCTTGTTGCCATCAGGGAAACACTTCTGCAGGGCAATCAAAGCGGAGAACTAAATATTCCAGGGTATACATTTTGGAATGTATAGGGTATACATATACAGGGTATATATTTTGGAAGGACAAGCAAAAGTGAGAAGGGAATTGTGTGGCACCAATAATAAAGGAGCAGATTGGTGCACTGATAAGAAATGATCTTGATTTGACATGATGTAAAACTAAAATAATATTGAGTTAAGCTAAGAAACAGCAAAGAGCAGAAAACTTTTGTAGGTGTTATTTACAAGCAATCATTGTCACAGAATTGTACAGCACAGAAATAGGTCCTTTAGCCTGTAATGTATATGTTGACCATTGTACTTACATATCTATAATACCAATTTCCCCTCCTTTGGTTCCCCCATTGTACTTACATATCTATAATACCAATTTCCCCTCCTTTGGTTCCCCTCATATCTTCTGTGCCTGATGATTCAAAGCTTGGCTGGATACTTCTTAAATGTTGTGAGAGTACCACCCACTGCCACACCTTAGGCAGTGCATTCCAGATCCAACTATCTGTGAGAAAAAATTCTTCCTCAGATCCCCTCTAAACCTCCTACCTCTCTCCTCATTCCTACGTCCTCATTTCAGACACTCCCACCAAGAGAAAAAATTCTGGCTGTTTATCCTACCTACACCCTCACATCTGTCAGGTCACCCTCAGTCTCTGCTGGTCCAAGGAAAGTAAACTCAGTCTATCAAGTCTCTCATTATAATTGAAATCCTCCAATCCAGGCAACATCCTGGTGAATCTCCTTTGCACGCTCTCCAGTGGTGATCACGTTGTATGGTGTGGCAATCAGAACTGCACAGAGTACTTCAGTTGTGGCCTCACCAATATCAGACGAATTGCAGCATAACACCGCTGCTCTTATATTCTATGCCATGGCTGACAAAAGCAGGGTTCCATATGCTTTCTGGACTCCCCACGACCCCCCTCCCCAATCAAGCTGTACTGCCACTTTCAGGGGCCCATGGACAAGTACCCCAAGGTCCTTCTGTTCATCAACAATCCCTAGGGTCCGACCATTTACTATGTATGCCCGACATTTCAAAATGCATCACTTTGCATTTGCCAGGTTATCAAACAGTTGTAGTAATATTGGCCATGCCATAAATCAGAAAATTGCAGATTTGCGTGTCAAGGGTAATAAACTCAATACAGGAAACTTTTACAAGAACACAAGAAAATAGGAATAGGAGTAGGCCATCAGGTCAATCAAGCCTGCCTCACTGTTTAATATGATCGTGGCTGATCTGTGCTGGCCTCAACTCTTCTTCTGTGCCATGTCTGCATACCCCTCTGTTCCTCGATCTATCAAATATTTAAATACTTCTAATGATCCAGCTTCCACCATTCTCCAGGGCAGAGATTCACCACCCTCTGGGAGAAGAAACTTTGACACACCTCAGTTTTAAGTGACTGGCCCCTTATCTTGTGGTTCTGTCCCCTTGACTGAGACTCTCCACATGTGGAAATATCCCAACATCTACCCTGACAATTCCCGATAGGATCTTATATGTTTGAAAAAGGTCATCCCCTCATTCTTCTGAACTCCAAGGAATTCAAACTATTTAGTCTCTCTTGGTAATTAGCCTGGTGAATCTCTTCTGTACTACCTCCAATGTTACAGTGTATTTTTTTAGGTAAGGGGACCAAAACTGTACGCAATTTTCCAGGTGAGGCCTCACCAACAATTGCCTGGAAACCTCCCTATTTTTAAATTCCAACCCTTTGTAATGAATGCCAAAATACCATTTGCCTTCCCAACTTGTTGGACATACCTGCTAGCTTTTTGTGCTTCATCCACTAGACTACCTAGATCCCTCTATATTTCACTCATTTGCAATCTCTTCATTTCAACAATAATCTGCCTTTTGATTTCTCTTCGATTCCCCACATTAAACTCCATTTGCCAGTCATCTGCTCACTCACTCAATCTATCTATATCCCATTACAGAATCACAGTATCCTTTTTACAACATGGCCTTCCACCTATTTTCGTATCATTGGTAAATTTACATACAGTTCCTTCCTCCAGGTCATTAATGTACATAGTGAACAATTGAGGGCCAGGACCTGATTCCTTCAGTACTCCACCAGTTATCTCCTTCCAGTCGAAGGACCCATTTATTCCAGCTCTCTGGTTTCCATGAGATAGCCAGTCTTCAATCCGTTTCAACACACTTCCTCTGATGCTCTTAGAGGCTTTTAATTTATGCACTAGCCACTTATGTGGGACCTTGTCAAATGCCTTTTGGAAATATAATTATGCTACATCTACAGGTTCCCCTCTATCAACTCTCCCAGATACATCTTCAGATAATTCGAGCAAATTTGTCAAACATGATATATCTTTCATAAAACAATGTTGTCTAGGTTTTAATTATATTCAGCTTTTCTAAGTGATTAGCTGTTTCCTCTTTGATTACTGACTCTAGCATCTTGCCAATAATAGCTGTTAAACTAACAAGCCTGTATTTCCCTGCCTTCTGCCTTCCTCCTTTTTGAACAAAGGAGTCACATTGGCTGTTTTCCAATCTGCTCTCAGAGTTTAGCAAGTTTAAAAAAATATCAACCAATGGGCCCACTGCATCTGCGGCTACTTCCTTTAAAACCCCAGCCTGAAGTCCATCAGGTCCTGCAGATGTCCGCCTTTAGCCCCCTGAGTTTCTCCGATACTTTATCCCCTATAATTGGAATTATTGTAAGTTCTACCTAGTTACTTGAAGTTAGCTGATCTGATATCTTAGAGATATTAGCAATGGCTTCCATGGTAAAGAAGCCATCAGGTGCAAAAAAAATTATTCAGTAGATCTGCTATTTCTTTGCTCGCGGTTACTAGTTCATCAGCCTCATTCTCTGGAGGTTCCAGATTTCCGCAGAAATGTTTACTCTTTGTTTTTATATTAGCTGCAAGCTTTCTGTCAGAATTAATTTTCTCCCTTATGAGCTTTTTTAGTCTTCTGCTGCTGGATCCTAAAAACTTCCCAGTTCTCTGGTCTACCACTCGCCCTTGCCACTTTGTATTGTATATACTATTTTTCAAGGTCACTAGCCACAGCTTTTATATCATGGCTCAGCACTGCTCTGATACCTCCCTTGATTAACAACACCACCCTCCTCTTTTACCCTTTGGCCTATTCTTTTGGAACAGTGTATGAACTGGAACGTTGAGCGTCCAGTCGCAGTCACACAGCAACCACACTTCTGAAATAGCCATTGCATCATACTCGTGTTGCAACCTGTGCTGTCAACTCATCTATCTTGTTGCAAATGCTACGTGCAATCAAATAAAGATTGTTGAGCTTTGTTTTTTTCTGTAGTTATTTATAACTCTGGATTTGCTCTGTTTTGCATATTTTCATTTTCATCTTCTGCCTTGGTCTAACACACTACAAATGATGGATTTATGGAATATGCTAAAGATACTTTTCCAGATCAGCTGGACGAAATTGATCAACTCATTTTGTGCAATAAAAAAGGCTTAATTAATAATTTTGTTACTGGTGGGGGTGGGGATCTTTAGAGAAGAATAACCATAATAGTGCAACCCAAATTTAAACAAAGGGAATTATGTAGGCATAAGTGCAGAGATGGCTGTGATTTATTGGGAAAATATATTGAAAGGTATGATGATGGTTGACATTTAAGGGAATAATACATAAGTTACAAAAAAAATTATTTGAGGTGAAAAAACAACAGGAAAAGTTATGGTTGACAAATGTGAAACTGATATTTGCATTAACTCCAAGTAAGAGTTTTATAAAGTTGTTAAAACGTATCGTTTGGTCTGAGGATTGGGAGCAAGTGCAGCAAAGGAGAACCAAAGATTTGAAAAATCAAGGCAGATTGGAATACAAGAGGAGACTGGTGAGAATCATCAAAAGGAAAAGACTATCAAAGGCAAATGTGTCCCTTATAGATGGAGACAGGGGAATTTATAATTGGGAACAAGGAAATAGCAGAAGAATTAAACATTTACTCTGCATCTATCATCACAGAAGAAGAACCACAAAGCCTGCCAGATATATTAAAGACTTCAGGGTGTAGCAAGAATGAGGAACTGAAGGAACTAAGCATCAATCAAAGAATAATACCAGGGAAGTTGTTGAGCTTGAAAGCTGTTAAATCCCAAAGATCTGATGATCTTCCATGGGTCTGAAAGAATCGGCCATGGAGACGGTGGATGCTCTGGTTGTTTATAAATTCTGGAATTGTTCCTGTGGATTGGAGGGTAGCACATGTAGCCCCAGTACTTAAGAATGAAGGGACTGAAAAACAGGGAACTACCGATCTGCTGACCTAACATCAATGATAGGGAGGATGGTGGAACCTAAGATGAAGGATGTCATAACAGAGCACCTTGAAAAGCAAAATAGGAGTGAGCTGACCCAGCACAGAATAATAAAAGGAAAATAACATCTGAATAATATGCTGGATGTCTTTAAGAACGTGACCAGTCAAATGGATAATGGGGAACCAATGGTGTATTTGGATTTCAGAAGGTGTTTGTTAAGGTCCTGCATAGGAGGTTGATCAACAAGGTTAGACCACTGAAACTGAGGGTAATATACTGATGTGGACTGAGAAATGGTTATTGTATAGAAAGGAAAGAGTGTGATTGAATGCATCCTTCTCATAATGGTAAGCTGCGGCTTTTCATCATCTACATCAATGATTTCATGAAGGGGACTAAATGTCATATTTCTAAGTTTGTTGGTGACAGTCAATTAGTAGGATTGTAAGCATGGAGGAGAACAAAAAGAGGCTTCAACAGGATATGGACTAGCTGAATGAGGGGCTGAGAATATCAAGGATGGAATACTATGTAGAAAAATGTGAGGTTATCTACTTTGGCACACATAACAGAAAAACAGGGTGAGAGATTGAGTAGTATTGATATTCAAAGGCACCTTGACATAATTGTACAGAAGGCCAACGTGTGGCTGTAGCAAGTGGTCAGGAGAGCAAATGGTATACAGTATAAGCTACTATTATGAAAGGATTTGAGTACAGCACTAAGGAAGTCTTTGCAATTGCATAGGACTTTGGTAAAACTGTAGTTGCAGTGTCATACACAGTTTTGACCTCCTAACCACAGAAATGATGTACTTGTCATAGCGGGTGCGCAGTGAAGTTTCACTAGACTTGTTCCAGAAGTGGGAGGTTTGCCGTTTGAGGAGGGAATGAGGAGACTGGGTCTATATTGAGTGTTTGTGAAGAAATGCGGGCTATGTGGGAGGGAAGGGTTAGATAGATCTTAGAGCAGGATAAAGTGTCAGCACAACATTGTGGGCTGAATTGCCTGTACTGTGCTGTAATGTTCTATGTTGTTCTATATTCTCTAAAGTTTAGAAGAATAAGACAAGATCTCATGAAAACATACAAAACATGTATCAGATTTGACAAGCTTGATTCAGGGAATAGGTTTTCCCTGGCTTTGGAGTATAAGAGCACAGAGCATAGTCTCAGAATAAGGGGTAGGCCATTTAGCACTGAGATGAGGAGAAATTTCTTCACACAGACGATGATGAACCTTCTGAATTCTCCACCCAGAGGTCTGTGGAGAATCAGCCATTGTGTTCATTCAAAACACAGATTGATAAATTTTTGGACATTAAGGCAATCAGGGATATGGGGATAGTGCTGGAAAATGGTACCAAGATAGAAAATTGGCCATGATAATGAATGCCAAGGGGCCAGGTAGCCTACTGCTCCTAAAGATTATGTTCCTATGCTCTTACTAATGAACAATATTTCTCAAAACATATGAATTAGAAGTTAGAGAACAATGGGGGAATTAAGGGCCTTATCATTGTAACAAGCACTCCTGTGTCAATGTTTGAGATTGGTTGCATGAAAGGGTCCACATCAAGGGTAGCCAAACCTGAGAAAGAAAGAATAGGATTGATAACAAATAAAAGATACAGATGTACCATTGAGTAAAGTAATAATATAGCTCTGGACACTAATAGTTGGCATTTACAATCGAAGAAAAAACAGTACATAGAAGAGTCTGAAGTGAAAGTAAGCTTGCCACTTAGCAGAAGAGATGGTGCTGTCACTGGAACCCAGCAACAGGAAAGAAGACCCCACAACAGTCACTTAGAGGGTGAGTCTCCACAGTTCCATTGAATAGAGAATGATTGTCAATGTTAAGTATTACTTCTTTATCCTGAAGCAACCATTGTGCTTATAGCCACTTGTATTCAAAGTGGTTTGTTGAGGTCACGTAAAAAGTACCTTGAGTAAATTAGAAAGTCTTGTTTCTTGTTAATTTAGTCAATTAAATTAGAAACTGTGAAAATAAGAAAACCTAAAACTGGAAAAAAATGGCAAATTTTACACAATGGCTGTAGACAGATCAAATAGAGGAGGTGGAGGTGGGTGTCTTGACTGCAGGATGGTCCTATATGCTTTGGTGGGGAGCTGGTAAGGCTTTGGGCTGGTTTGTCTGAATATTGCACAACCACCCCTTGCAACACCCCTTCTAAAACTGTAAGTGATGTGTTCAAAGCAAGTTAGAGTCCTACTTCTAATATTAGGTTTCAAATGCAATCCTCACTCACTTGTTGTTTGATTCATCCAGTTAATTTTGTTGCTCCTTCCACAGATGCTGCCTGTGCTGCTGAGTATTTTCAGTATTTTCTTTTGTTATTTCTGATTCCCAGCAGTTTCAGTGTTTTGCTTTTATTTGGCTATTTAAGTTGGTGCTGCTGCTCCTCAAGAATGTTCAGATGGAGAAGTTTCTGCTCTGCCCTCCAAATGGATCTTATCACTTCTGATCAACAACAAGTCTTTCTTTCACCACAGAGATGGTATGATCTGCTGAGTATTTCCAGCAATTTTTATTCATTGTAACAGGAAGTTACATTCTGGCAAGGTTGTTTTAAAATTTGAAAATAATTGAAAACATGAAGGACACAAAGAAAGAAATAAATGAATAAATAAAAATCTTGAATTGTCATTTATTATGACTAGTTCTGAATCCTTTGTTATGAGCTGTGTGAGCATATTTCAAGGCAGAATCTTCTACCCAGATGGGCTCAATGACATCTGGCTTCACAAAAGTTCATTGAATACCAGTGTGGCAAGTCTATTTTGCACATTATTTCAAGTCCAAGTGATAGAAATATTGTAATTCATGAAGGTAAATCAGAAATTTATATTTCCTCCCACCTTTTGAAGGTGCTGAGTCATTGTGGGTCACTGTGAATAAACGTTGTTAATACTTCCTGAAATTTATCATTCATATACAGTATGTGCTACCAGCCCTTATGGTTACTTATAAATTGCATTTCAAATCATAATGATGTTAATTTAGCCAATTAGCTAATTCTCAATCCATTGAATCACTTTAATTGGCTTTCATCTACAATGTTTTCTAATACTACAGGCACAGCCAAACACCTGACCAATATTTATTCATACTGAAATTAGACCCTAGAGAAAGATTAATTTTCCAGGAATTAACATCTGGTTATTATTGTTAGATAGAATTTATTTTAAAAATACATCAGATCAACTTTATACCTCATTCTTCTAGTGAGGTAAAATCTTAATTCCTGTATTTTGCTTGGGGAAAGAATTGCCTAGTTATGATAGAGAATATTCTCATATTCTTGCAGAACTCCATAGGTGTCAAGTTAGTCACATGCTTTGCAAAGGTGGTTTGTTGTAATATCCAGTAGAAGTTTGGAATTAAAATGTAATGTGCAACCAAAGGAATGATATGAAATGTCGCAAACCATTGCATCTATGTGTACCTCAAATGGTTCAACCCTTAAATACAGTTGCTGGATTCTACTTCATTATGGGTGGTCAATCCTGTTTACACTTGCCTTGCAAGCTACCCTTTTAACCCTAAATATTACTTCATCTCTTAACTCAGCTTCTGACCACTCAGATTATTCTGCCTCAGACACCTGTCAAGGAGTCCCTTATAACACTTTAACACTTAACTGCAGCTGCCTCTCTCTCCCAGCACTCTTATAATCCAAAAATCATATGCATAATAATTTGATTAACACAACTTTCCCTTATGATTGTTCAAGATGGAGAAAAGTTTTTTGAATTTATCAGCCGTCTACAACTTGTTAATAGATGTGTCCACTAATATTTATATGTGTGAATACCCAATGAGGACAAAGCTAAACAAAGAGGAGTCATCTTGTTAGTAATGCAATAGCTTGACACTGTCATTCAGCACAGCCCAGAGGCAAAGTTTCTCTTTAAATAAACAAAAACCTCAGGACTTGCTCTGTACCTTACAGTCTGTTTGAAAGCTTCAGATCTGACACAGCACCTTGGGATAGGGATTTCACTCAATCTTTTGGTCAATTGTTGGTTCATCATGTGTTCTGCATTCTTGCTGCAGTTATCTGACTGAATTAGTAAATTGGTTTATTATTGTCACATAAGGAGGTATGGTGAAAAACTGGTTTGCATGCCATCCATGCAGATCAATTCATCACATCTGTACATTGAGGTAGTATAAGGGAAAACAATAACAAAATGCAGAATATAGTGCTGCAGTTACAAAGTACAGGCAGACAATAAGGTGCAAGGCCATAACGAGGTAGACTGTGAGGTCGAGAGTCCACCTTATCTACTCCCCTCATGATTTTATATACATCTCAAGGTCACCCCTTACCTCCTACACTCAAGGGAAAGAAGTCCAGCCTGTCAAGCCTTCCAATGCCAGTAACATCCTCATGAATCTTTTCTGCACCCTTTCCAGCTTAATGACATCCTTCCTTGAAGCTCAGTGACCAGAAATACACACTGTACAAGTTGAAACCACACTTGGAGTATAGTTATAACATGACACCCCAACTCTTACTCAGTACCCTGACTGAAGAAGGCAAGCATGCCAAAATGCTTCTTCACTACCCTGTCTACCTGTGTTCCCATTTTCAGTGAATTATGCACCTGTACTCCTGGATCTCTCTGTTCTACAACATTCTCCATGGCTCGTCATTTACTGTGTACATCCCGCCCTGGTTTAACTGACCAAAATGCAATGACTCAAACTTGCCTGAATAAAATTCCATCTGCTATTCCTTGGCCCTTTCCCCAGTTCATCCAGATTCATTTGTAATCTTAAATAACCTTCTTCACTCTCCATTACACCACTGTAAACTTACTAACCATGTTAACTACATTGTCAATCAAGTTGTTAACTGGTCACAGGCCTCCAGTCTGAATAACAGCCCTTCACTGCCACCCTCTGACTCCTTCCACTAGGCCAATGTTGTAACAAATTGGCTTACTCACCCTAGATCCCATGTGATCTAACATTCCAGACTAGCCTACCATGCAATACCTTGTCAAAGGCCTTGCAAATGTCTACTACTCGGCCCTCAATCCTCCTCATCACCTCTTCCAAAACTCAATCAAATTTGTGAGGCATGATTTCCCACACACAAAGCTATGCTGACTATTCCTAATCAGTCCCTGTCTTTCCAAACGCTAGTAAGTCCTCTCCCTCAGAATTCCCTCCTGTAACTTTCCCACCATTATGGTCAGTTCACTGGCCTGTAGTTTCCTGGCTTGTCCTTGCTGGTCTTCTTAAATAAAGGCACAGCATTAGCTATCCTCCAATTCTCCAGTACTTTATCTTTGGCTAAAGCTGACACAAGTATCTCTGGGGCCCCAGCAATTTCTTCCCTAGCTTCCCACAATGTCCTTGGATACAATTGTTCAGGCCCCAGGAATTTATCCACCTTAATCTGCCTTAATACTGCCAGCACTTCTTCCGAAATGTGGATATGTTCTAGTACATCACTGTTCACTTCCTTTAAATCCTCAGCCTCTATGACCTTCTCCATGGTAAATACAGAGGAGAAATATTAAATTAACACTTTGCCTGTCTCCTGTGGCTCCATCTTCCTGTTTACCCTTTTGCTCTTAATATTCTTGCAGAATCTCTTAAGATTCTCCTTTACCTTATCTGCCACAGCTCTCATGTCCTCTTTTTGCCCTCCTGATTCCTATCTTAAGTATACTTCTACATCTCAGATACTCCTCAAAGGAGTTGCTTGATCCCAGCTGCCTATAACTGACATACACCTCCTTCTTCTTCCTGACCATGCCTCAAAATCCCGAGTCAGCTGGGGTTCCCTGATCCTGCTAGACTTACACTGCACTCTTATAGGAACATGCCATCCTTGAATTTTCTCTATCTCACTTTTCAAAGCCTCCCACTTGCCAGACATCCCTTTATCTACAGGCAGCCTCTCCCAACCAAATTTTGCAAGTTCCTGTCCAATGTCTTCAAAATTTGCTTTGACCTAACTTAGGACTTTAACAGTCCTATCTTTTTCTTGGAACAAGTACACAATATTGTATATTTATTGGCTTCTTGTGGAGACTAATACAATATCTATTTGAGGTCCCTTACAAAACACTGGACGGGAACGACTCCAGTGCTCAGTTTGTCTAGATATGGATGCAGCCCAACCTGCAGGTGTCAGGGAGAAAGCCAGGGGATTTAACATGGAACACTGGTTCCTCAGTACTTCTTCCACTCCCTTCCCTTCCCCTTGAGATATGACAACCACTGAATGCTCACTGTACTCCACATACTCATTCTCATGACTTATTTCCAATATTCATGGGACCTCCATTTTCAAGTCCAGGCATGTGAGAAAATTGGCTTAGGTGAAAATCTACCATCTACATTGCCACATAACAGATACCTGGGCTTAGAGATTTCTTTTGAACCTAATCTTCTACAGCTGTGATCTAACAAGTGTCCAGAGAAAAACAGTGTGTTTCCAAGAATGTGAATCAACTGGCATATGTACAAAGCTAGGCATGAGGTTGAACATCAAAGACACAAACTGTACAATCTAGTGTCACAATGTTGATCCAGAGCAAATTCACAGAGAACCCAAATGCAGCACACTGATACAAGACTGGAGTCAGGATACTTCCTCAGGACAAACACAGGCAGTAA
>JARFYF010000036.1:11100042-11110100 GCA_030265395.1 Rhina ancylostomus | reverse complement strand
TTTTAAGCTGTTTTTTTAATTCTTTTTAATGCAGTTCCAATGTCGTTAATGGGTTTCTGTCTTTGTGTCTCTTTTTGTCCTTAATGTGACCAGCACCTTGATCTGTGGAGTATGGTATTTCGCTCCCATACATGCTGTAAGTGTATATGAAAGTGACAATATTCTGATTCTGAGGTGCTAGGTCTTTTCTCACTGGAGAGGAGGAGGATGAGGGGAGACATGATAGAGGTGTATAAAATATTGAGAGGAATAGAGTTGACAGCCAGTGCCTGTATTGTTCTATGGTTCTATGGGATAGTGCGGCTTTGTGCATGGGACTGGGTGCCTTGAATTATAAGGAGAGACTGTTCTTCCTGGAGCAAAGGAGGCCGGGGGTGATCTGGTAGACGTTTATCAAATCTGGAGGAGCATAGATAAAGTGAATCGTCACAGTCCTTTTCCCAGGGTAGGGGAATCAAAAACTAGAGGGCATAGCTTTAAGGTGGAGGGGAAAGATTTAAAGGTGACCTGAAAGGCAAGTTTTTCACACTGCAGGTGATGTGAAAAATAGATATTTTATGGGAAAAAAAGTCGAATGAGCTGCCAGAAGAAGTAAAGGTGGATACAGTTACAATGCTTAAACGTCTTTTGGACAGGTCCATGGATGGGGAAGGTTTGGAGGGATATGGGCCAAATGCAGGCAAATGAGACTAGCTCAGATAGACATCATGGTTGGCATGGACAAATTGGGCCAAATGGCCTGCTTCCATGCTATATAACTTTGCAACCCGAATGCACCTGAGCACTGGGCTCACAGCAAAGGTATCAGCCACCATACAACACATTTAATCTCAGTGCCTCAACACTGGAGGATGGATTCTGGGAAAGTGGGACCCAGATGGAAGGAAGAAGCACTACTCTAGCTCTCCTTGCAGAAATAAATTGTTAGGAAATATCCCCCAGCGGTTAACAGTGGATTTTGCTGGAATGCACCATATTGCTCAGCAGTTTCCACAAAACCCACTTCTTTTGCGGCGAGATCCTGAGCACTCTGATGTCAAACCTGCTCTCCATGTAGCTGCTCCAGTGTCTGTGTTTGTATGCTATTCTTACTGTTGTGTGATCCAAAAGCACTTCACTGCTTCTAGCTTTTGAGAACAGTTAAAACCCCAGCAGTGGCTGAATATCACTAAGTCATAGAGCAGAGTCATACAGTGTGGAAATGTGCCCTGAAAATTTGTATTGCTGTATATACGGCACTAAAGGCTATTTTGTGTTATTTATGTGAATGTCACTGAGAAGTAGATGGCCTCTGGGTTCTGAGAGTGGTGCGGTGTGTATTTCTTGATACATGCTAGACATGAGGAGTTTTCATTTATTCAAAGGCTTGTCATAGACTTCCTCAATCTCTCCTTAAACATATTTGCAACTAGAGTAATTAGTCACATGAAATTATTCTTAAAAGGTCAGCCATGAAGTAGCGATCATTGTTCACAACCAAGATTCTATACACCACAGATGCCTTGAATGGTGTCTGTGGGAAATCATTGTCTGTATCACCAGCAGAAGAGGGTCTGGGCTCTCTGCTGTGTTATTTTGTCACCTGTTTCTATGCGCTGTGCAGTTTCAAAGCCTGTATCTTTAAAATGTCTGGAAAAATTTCTTGTATGTTAGACTGAGGATCAGACATTAAATACATAATCCAACCTCCTTAGGTTATGTATTTCATTACATAAAATTGCACAATCTATAGTAATCATTATGTATTGACTCAAGCTTGGGGCAAATAAAGTTCCAACCTCCTCCCAGTCTCCCATCCTCCCTCAGAAAGCTCCATATATTCCCTTACAATGTGGAAGGCAATTTGACCCACTGAGTCTATGCCAGTTTATATACTTTTAAACACTGTATTGAACACTATGGCACCAATAAAGAGCACAAATAATAAATATTTGCAAAAATCTTACAGGAAACAAATAACTTGCAGATGCTGGAAATCTTTATTAAATGCAGAGTGTTTCCAGCACTTTCTGTGGGTGAAGCAGCATCTGTGGAGAGAGAAACAGATATATTGTTCCAGGCCAATGACCTGTCAGCAGAATTTGATGAAAGATCATTAGCCTGAAATGGACAGCTACGCAGATACTGCCAGACCTCATGAGTATTTCCAATAATTTCAGTTTTTATTTCTGTTTTACAAGTTTTGGTTGAGGAGTTAATATCAGCCAAGAAATTGACAAGATTTTTTCTGCTTAGAAAGATATACTGGTTGGTAGTGCTTAACATGTTACATGGTAATAACCCTGCATTCTGCTTTTTGACCAAAATTCAGTCCCTTTTGACTTAAATGCAGCCTAATTTTGGAAGTGGTGTACAATGTTCAGCCCTGCTGTCTGGGGCTACGGACTGAGAATGAATTACTATGCACTCTGCTCCTTACATACAACATAGAATGTAGAAGAGTACAGCACAGGAGCAGGCCCTTTGGCCCACAATGTTGTACCAAGCTAATTAAACTAGTAATTAAAAGCCTAACTAACTAGACCCTTCTGCCTACATGTCCATATCCTTTGATTCTCAATATTCATGTGCCTATCTAAGAGCCTCTTTAAATGACTCCTATCATATTTGCTTTCACTACAGCTCATTGAAGGCACCACCACCCTGTGTAATGAATGAATGAAACCTTGCCGCCTACATCTCCTTTGAACTTTCCTCCACCTTAAAAGCGTGCCCTTTCGTATTAGACATTCTGACCCTGGAGAAAAGAAACTGGCTGTCTACTCTATCCATGTCCCTTATCTTATAAATCTCTATCAGGTCTCCCCTCAGCCTCTGCCACTCCAGAGAAAACAGCCCAAGTTCGTCCAACCTCTCCTCATGGCACATGCTCTCTAATCCAGGCAGCATCCTGGTAAACCTCTTCTGCACCCTCTCCAAAGTCTCCACATCCTTCCGATAATAGAGCAACCAGAATTAAATGCCATACTCCAGATGTGGCCTAACCAGAGTTTTATAAAGCTGCAACATAACTTCCAAACTCTTGAGCTCAACACCTCGACTAATAAAGGCAAGCATGCCATACGCTGCCTTTACTATTCTATCAACTTGTACAGTCCCGCAGGATCTTGACCCGAAACATCAATCCCTCCATAGATTTTGCCTGACCTGCTGAGTTCCTCCAGCATTTTGTGTGTGTTGGTCCAGATTCCAGCATCTGCAGAATCTCTTGTCAGCCAATTTCAGGGAACTATGGACTTGGACCAGAGTTGATGTATGGACTGTACATCAACACAGTTCAAGGGCCCTGCCACTAACAATGTACAAAATAGTGCCAGTGCATCTTCCATCATTACCTGCAGGGAAGACAGAATTTTGGTTAATGCCTCATTTAAAAGAGGACACCTCCAACTGTGCAGCATTCCCCCAGGAGTGAATTCAAAATCATTAGGCTGCCCTTCATGGCTAAGTAGTAATAAAATCTTAAAGTAGATAAAGTTCAATTTGGCAGTACATCTCGGTCAAAATGTGTTCAAGATGGTCATTAAAACTGGGCAGGGTGTTTTTTGAAGTCTGATTTTGTCCTAATTAAGGAAAATCCAAGTGGCCATGATGCTACAGCAAGAACAGAGATCTCTTGTTCATTAATGATTCGGCTTGTTGTGCTTTACTGCTCCACAGACTGGTGACAGGGAGGCCACTGCAGGCAGCTATTGAAACTGCTCTCAGATGCATATCAGCGATGGGAGCACACTCATCCATGGGGGCGGGGTGGAAGATCTCCCAGGGGCTATTTCAGGCCTTTTAAGTAGCCCCTTGTTGCGCAGTGTAAATGGGGTGTTTGCAGGAAGTACTATGGAGAGGAATAACTGCAAAAGTGCCTGGATTTTATTGTCTCCCCATCCTGGGGGATGTGATACCTTCCATAAATTAAAAGTTGGGCATAAACATAACAAGGATCATGAGGCTTTTATAACGTTGAGATAATTTAGCCATAAAGTTCCAAAGAAAAGGTAAAGTTTAAAAGTCTATACTCAGCACACAACCTACTCTGGTCGTAGGTTTGCAGTCGCCAGGAACCCCTAGACAGACTCAGCTCTGTATGTTCTGAATAAGCAACACTCCTGAGATATCATATTATGGAGGGGAATTGTTGGTCATGTGTGAACAAGAAGGGCTTTTGTTGAGGTATGGGGCTCCATAGATGGTAAATAAAGACCAACTTTAGTTTGTAAGTAGCAAATTTGGCAACCACCATGACAGTTGGATCCCAAGTGAGAATTTGATCCATCTGGTGAAAAAGTCAGCCTAAGTTTTTTGTAAGTAAATTTTCCTGTTTTATCAAAAAAGGAAATATTAAGCAAATTAGGTCAGACATGTCAAGACAGAAGCATTTTGACAGTGATCTTTCAATAACATTTCCTTACTTTTCTTATGATGCAGATTTCTAGACTCTGCAGTATTTTTCTTTTTTGTGTTGGTTTGGGCTCTGAGATAGGGAATGCAAGACATCATTATGGATCACCCTTATTTAAATTTGCATTCTAATGAGATGTTTCATGGGACCTGTGGAGTGTTACCAACTTCTTGCCTCATTATTCTATCTGTCATTACTAACACCAGATCTTGAAACACAGTGCCATTCTGTGGAAATTAAAGCAGTCTTAACTGTTACCAGTTTCCTGTGGTTTAAAGGCTCACTAAAACCTGGTAAGTTAGCACAATGATGTTTGTTGGTTGCAGTCTGAAACCACAAATGTAATTTAAATCCATGTTATTAAAAATTTCTAAAAAAATGTTGGGTTTTGTAACATAGGATTGTTCTGTTAATGAGGCAGATGCACCCTTTCAAACTTCCAGGCCTACTTGTATTGACTGAGAAGTATTAATGCAAAATAGTCTGAGTTGTCTGGTACAAAAAATACAGAAAAGGAATTCGGCAGGTCAAGCAGCATCTGTGGAGGCAGAAGGTGTAAGTCGACGCTTTGAGTCGAGACCCTGCATCAGTCCTGCTGAGTTCTTCCAGCATTCTGTTTTTTTTGTTCTGGATTCCAGCATCTGTGGCTTCTTTTGTCTTCTGAATTGCCTGGGATTTTGAGGACCGGAATTTAAGCTCTTGGGCCAACGAGCATCTTGCACTGTAATCCTCAATGATGTTGCATGAAGGGTGGATCTCATTCAAATGTGCAAAAGCTCTTTCAGAGATTTCGGTTCGAATTGACGTGGCTGTGGTAGTTCCAGAGGTAAGGACGTTCTGGATTACAGGCAGCCTGCTGTATGCTCGGGGTGGGTGAGGGCCGGGGTAAGCAACAGATACCTGGTGCATGTATCACCCAACTCCAGGTGAAGTCGAATGGTGAACATACAGATTTGGAGCCGAGCAAGCCAGTCAGCTGCTTGAGTCTGCTCGTACATCAGGTCAGCCATGATCTCACTGAATGGAACAATTCCTTTGTACCCCAATTAACCTTTCGCCCTGTTGCTAACAGGAATCTATGAATTGTTGCCTTCAAAATATTCAACTCTACTTCTACTGCCCTTTGATGAAGAGATTTCTGAAGCCCCATGATCTTCTGAGACAAAATATTAACCTTAGCTTTGTCTTAAGAGAGTGACCCCTGATATTATCAACTTGTACTTGTACGCCAAGTCCTAGATTCTCCCACAAGAGGAAACAACCTCTGTATATCCACCCTGTTAAGATTCCTAGGTATGTGATGCCCAATTGTGCTGGAATTATGTGGGTATTTGTCTCTCCAAACCTCTACCAGGGGTTCCTAACCTGGAGATTGGGAGAAGCAAGGCAAGTTCTGTTTTTTTTTACTTTAAAGTTTTTAAATAGTGGTTGGTGATTGAATCTGTTTTAATCACTTGTTAAATATTTAATTCTCTTTTATTGTTTAATTATTTAGAGCACCTGTAATAGCTGTTAGATGGCATTTCACAGACCTTCTCAGGAGATGAAGCCCTGCTCTCAGCCTTGCCTCTCTTCATTGGCTATCACCGTGTACTGGGGCAGGCCCTCAGCAGATCACCAACTGAGGACTTGCTGTAGTTTCCCGTCCAATTCTGGAACTACGTTTGGCCCAGGATGACTAGACCCACACACTTGTATCTAGTTACTACAGGAAGGGGGAGAGCAAAGAAGGCATGTCCAGGTGATGGGCAGAATCAAGCAGGATTTGGGCCATACCTTTAAGAACGTCATTCCCGGTCAGCAGTACTGAAGTTGTATAGTAATGGCTTTGCACTGTATGCTGCCTCTGCAATCAGTTCCATTGACTTCTGCAGAATTTTGGAAGTTGAGTAGTTTGTGCAGCAGCTATTATTTAGCACCAGTGACCAGGCATGAATTTCTGCATAGATTTACTAGTGTTTTAAACTGTACTCGAATCAGAAATTTTCCCCATAATTTAAAACTATGTCTGAACAGTCCTCCACAGCAGTAGAACAGGATCTAACTAAGTTTGTAATGCAGTGGAATTGCACTGAGGGCTATTAAGTTCTGTACATTTAGTGCTGTGATATTCTGGGCTGTAAATTTCAATGAAACTCTAGGATCTCTTCAAACACAAGCTGTCTGATCACTTACCCATGAAAGGCGAAGCAGGATCTGTGGTGTTACATGCAACCAATTGGACATCTCGGAAGCTTTCCAATTAAGTCAGAGTGTTGACAATCAGGGAGCTGGCAGGCTGATCAATGTTGTAACAGCTAATTCAATGAGATGTCAATGCTCCTTAGTCCAGCATTAATGGAACAGTCAGGATTTTGTGTGACTGGTTCTATTAAGGGATTCTGCTCATTGGGCACAATATATGCAAAAATTGGAGAACCATACAATGGCAGGAGTGTAGTCCTCCAGTCACCAGCAGCTTTCAAATGCAACTTAATTCTGATACCACAAAAAAATTTTAGGTTTTAATCCTTACCAGAAGGGCTTGATGACAATAATCTATGATTTAATTATGAAAATACATCCAGAGTCACTGGACAAAATTAAGAATGAATTGGACAGCCAACTTTAGATATCTATACCTACAGAGACATGGAAGAAAATTCTTCATTTAGTTAATACATCTTCAATGTGTGCCAGACACTCGTTGATACAGTTTAAGGTAGTTCACAGGACCTACATGTCAAAAGACAAGCTAGCTCGTTTTTATAACCACATAAATCCTATATGTGATAGATGTAAATCGAATGTGGCTTCTTTGACACAAATGTTTTGGTCCTGTCCTCTTTTGGAAAAATACTGCAAAGACATTTTTAACATTATTTCAAATGTATTCAAGATTGACTTACAACCTTGCCCAGAAATCTATTGATCTTGGTTTTGAATAAACATAACAAATAAACTTCCACAGCTGTCTGAGGTGGAGAAGCCCAAAAGTTCACCACTGAGTGAAGATACCTCTCATCAGTCAGGGGTAATATTTTCCTTGCATCAAGTCCATCAAACTCTTTTAAGAATTCAGTAAGTTTTAAGGTCAAGGGAATAACATTCAGATAAACCGAAGTAGGTTAGGTAGATTGAACAAAGGAGTTCACGATCATAAATATTTTGATAAAATAAATCGAAGAAAGTTGTTCCTATTAGTGGATGGGTTCTAGGAATGGGGGCACAGATTTCATGCTTTATTTTGCAAAAGATACAGAGAAATGTAAGAGAAAACTATTGAAGACAGGAACTGGTTATGATCCAGAATTCACCTTGTTTTAGACCCTCCTACTGTGGGAAAAAGACTGTGACCATCCACCCTATCTGTGCCTTACATGATTTTATACCCCTCTATAAGGTCACCCCTCAGCCCCCTTCGCTCTAGGGAAAACAGTCCCAGCCTCTTCCAGTCTCTCTTATAATTCAAGCCCTCCAATCCCAACAAAAATCTTGCAAATTTTTTCTGCACTCTTTTTAGCTTAATCCTAAAATATGTGGCCAGAACTGCACATGATACTTCAAGTGTGGTATCACCAACATCTTGTATAGCTCTAACATTACAGCCCAACCTTTGTACTCAATGTCCTGTTCAATGAAGACAAGCATGCCATCTGCCTTCTTCCACCTTGTCTACCTATGACACCGCTTTCAAGAAACTATGTACCTGTACCCCTAGGTCTCTCTGTTCTACAACACTTGCCAGGGCTCTGTCATTCACTGTGTCACTCATCCCCTGGTTTAACTTCCCAAAATTCATCACTTCACATTTGTCTGAGTTCCATCCACCATTCCCTGACCCACTTTCCCAGTTGATCTCGATCCTGCTGTAACCTCAGACAACTTTCTTCATTGTCCACCACACCATCACTTTTGTTGCCATCTCAGACTTACCAACCATTCCACCTACATTTTCATCCAAATCATTAATATGTATGACAAACGATAATGGACCCAGCACCGATCCCTGTGGTACTCCATTGGTCACCCGCCTCCAATCGAAGAACAATCCTCCACTACCATTCTCTGACTCATTCCACTAAGCCAATTTTGCATCCAATTGGCTAGTTTACACTAGATCCTATGTGGTGCACCTTCCATGTGGAGCCTTGCTAAAAGCTTTGCCAAAATCCATGTAGACAACATCTACTGCCCTGCCCTCATCAATCCACTTTGTCACCTCTTCAAAAACCTTGATTAAGTTTGTGAGACACCAATTCCCATGCACAAAGCCATGCTGACTGTCCCTAATCAGTCATTGCCTTTCCAAATTCAGGTAGAGCCTATCCCTCAGAATCCCCTCCAGTAACTTTCCCACCACTGATGTTGAACTCACCGGCCTGTAGTTCCCTGGCTTGTCCTTGCAGCCCTTTTAAAGTGGAATAATCTTATTCATACATGCAGAAAATTGTAGTTTGAGCTTTCTTTCTTGGGTTACTTTCTGTGTTAGTTATGGAAGCATCGAGTTATGCAGCACGGAAACAGGCCCTGGTCCATGCTGATCAAGATTCCCATCTAAGCCAGTCCCATATGCCTGCATTTGGCCCATATCCCTCTCAACCCTTCCTCTCCATGTTTCTGTCCAAATGTCTTTTAAGTGTTTCACCTTTCACTTTATTTCACTTTCTGTCCCCTCTGCTATCCCTGACCCTATTCTTAAATCCCTTTGGTGAAGGAAGCAGTACGTCCATTGATTGCGTTGGCCAAGGTCCCAGGTGCTCTGACCGTGTCTGTGTGATATTCCCTGTGCATTCCCAGCAAGCCGTTGTTCAAAGGGACCCCGATGTGCAGCATCAGGAAAGATGTCGAGCAATGCGGCACTCAGCAAGATCAAACCATTGACCCTTAACCCTTGATAAAGTAGTGCTTTAAGTAAGCAATGTGAAATAATCTGAAGTATAAAGAGTATAAATTAAATTATTTTTGTGAGATTCATCAGTTGTTTTGTATAAATAAAGAAGCACTTGAAGAAAAAAAATTAACTAAACATAATTCTATCGATTGCTTTGCAGTTGTTCAATCTGGCCGACATTTAGAAATCAATGTCTCATTTCAGTTTTCTGCAGAGAGCAATGGTTTGAGTAACCTTCAAATCATTTTTTGTTGATAAAAATGGTAGTGCCAATAACTTCCTATCTGATCCTACTCTACCACAGGATCAATAAATGCAGAATTGCCAATGAGTTGAAATCCAAAGATCCAAATAACCATCCTATTAATGAGGGCTGGAGTTAGTTGGATTTTCAATAACCGTAGCAGATCGCCAGTGCAGGTTACCATCCAAGCAGATGAACAGTGGCTATGGCTTCTGTTTTCTCCCTCCAGTTCTCCTTGAACCATGAACTCACTGGTGAAGGAGCTCAGTTTTCCAGGGATAAAGGCCCAGAGACACCCACTTGTATACATTTCCATGTGGAACCCTGGCTAATCTTCTCATCAGCATTCCACAGGGATATGAGCAGGGATCACTGGAAACAAACTGTAATGTGAACTCTCCACTACATCCTTCCCTTTCCCTAACCTTGGGCATTGCACCTGTGGAAGCTGTATCAGGTGTTTTAATTTGAGGTTAATTTAATAAAAAGTATGGTCAGTTCAAAAACTTTGAATCAAATAAACTCATGAATGGTAAAACATGTCA
>JARFYF010000036.1:10700795-10713432 GCA_030265395.1 Rhina ancylostomus | reverse complement strand
TCTCCAGTACAGATCCCATCCCCTATCCCCCAAAAAATCTAGTTTAATTCAATGTGCAGAAGATGTGCTCTGGTCAGTTGCAGTCGTATTTTGCCCGGAATCCTGAAACAAACATGGTGCTTTTACAATAAGCCTTACACCATAGAGTCATACAGCAGAGAAACAGGCTCCTCGGCCCACGTCATATATGCTAATTATGAAGTATCCACCCTAATTCTATTTACCAGCACTTTGTCCCTCATCATCTATGCCTTGGCAATTCAAGTGCTCATCTGGATACTTCTTAAATGTTGTGAGATCTCTGCCTCTACCGACCTCTCAGGCAGTTCATTCCAAAATCCAACCATCCTCTAGGTTAAAAAACTTCTTCCCTATATCCCCTCTAAAACTCTTACTCCTTATCTATGCCCTCTGGTTATAGGCACTTCTGCTATGGGGAAAAGTTTACTATTGTCTGCACTATCTATGCTCCTCATGAATTTGTACACCTCTAACAGCTCTATTTATCGGGTCCCATCAACTTCAGTCATGTACCTCTGACACATGTGGAGCAGCCCTACCCAAAAAGGCAGCACACCTCAGGTTTGGACTGATCATGTGCACCCCACTTTGGACCTCTGAGTTTTAAATGCCTTTAAAAGATGTGTGGCATGATTTAAATTCTTGATTGTGGATGTGTACATTAAAATTTAAACACAGGTTTACAGATTTATTGTAAATATATCTTCTGTCTATTTGCTGTGCATAACTAATAGTCTTTATTTTCCTGCATTTGAAACTTCAGTTTCCTAATATGGGCCTGAGGAAATTTTTGTGCAGGTCTTTTTGATTCATGTATACACATTGCAAAAGATTGCTAAGTTATTAAAGCTGTGCTTTGACCTGTCAGAGGATGAAGTCTTTCTGGACAGTGAAGAGCAACGACAAGAATATGTGCTGAATGAAGACGGAATCATCTATAATGGCAGTTGTCACCAGATTCAAATTCGCTCATGGTACTTTGGACAGGTTTGTGCAATAATGAATCAATTTTCTATTGCAATCTGATTACCAGATTTAACTTCATCATTTGCCTCTATTTGAACTTCATTTATTCACCATTGCTATCCTCTTGACTTTCATTGCCTCCTGGTCTACCAATGATCCACATTCATTCTTGTAGGCCCTAAACTCTTCACTTCCTTCCCAATCATCTGCATCAACTGTACTTTGAACCTATCCCTTTGATCATTCATTTGCTCATTGGTCCTAGTGTTTAGCATGGTGTCAATTTTCTCTTTACACTTCTGTGAATATTTTGGAATATAGTATCACTTAAAGATACAACAAATGTAAATTATCATTTATTAGATGACTGAGTTCAAGTTACATCTTTCGGGGCTCTGGAAGCTGCATTCAACACAGCAGATAAAACAACGGTAAACCCCTTGCTGACCCAGTGAAATTTATGTTAGAATATTTGTAATTCAAATCCTGCAACAAGTGTGGGCTTCCTGCCTGGGATTCCAAACTGAAGATACATGCCCTGAGAGTAATGTTAAAGTTTATATTGTGTTCCACTGTTACAAATCCTGTAGACTCCACTCGTGTTGTATTATTGGTTTAACACTTTCATGCAGCACAGAGGGAGGGCACTCACCCACCCAAACTCTATGTCAATTATTATCTAATTGCTTTTGAATCTATTTCCACCAGCCTATCAGGAGTGTAATTCAAATCTTAACGTTTTTCTTCACATCCTTTCTACTTCTTTTACCAATCACCTTATATTTGGCCCCACTTTAGTAATCAGAAAGCATCTCTGTATAAACCCTGCTTCACTTTAAACACCACTCACAAGACTCCTTCAATCATCTCTGCTCCAATGAGAACACCACTAAATCTTCAGTTAATTCACATAACTGTAATCGCTCATCACTGGAAGCATTCTAGTAAGTCTGCACCCTCTCCAAAATACTCTCACCCTTCCCAATGTGTGAGCCACCTGTTAAATATAATTCTTTGACTTTTCTCAATACCTCAACATATGAATGTCAATTTTCCATTGAGTAGAAATTGTATTGTATAGCTCCTCAATTTTGTGTATTATCCAAATTAAGGTCTATGTAAATTAAAACTTATGAGATCTGGGGACTTACTACATTGATTGCAATGTCTGCACTGTCATTTAAGATGCCTCTGTATACCTCATGCATAATGCACTAAGGTCACTGGGCCAACACAGGACTACCCAATTTCAAGGTGCCACTTCCAAAATTTTCAGTCATGCATGCATGGCCCATGTAGTCTACAGGCTTCCCCTGCAGGAGCTGCTTCTCAGTGAACCAATGAGTTCAGATATGTTTTTACGTTGCCCTGAATCTTGTTCTCCTTCCAGCTTCTCCAGGTCATAGATTTTCCACCATCCTACTTAGCTTTGGACCTATACAGTGTGCAATTTTGTCCCTAATATCATTTTCCAAAGCTGTAATAATGTATGTATCTAACAGCTGTGCTTGAGCTTAGAACAATCCCCAAATCATTGACAATTTGGCTACCAATGCTTCCATCCTGATATTACCCCCTCCAATCCCTGGTAACACTGATGGTTGCTTGCAAATGGTTGAAACACAAGTAATTCAATTTGCAGTGAAAGCTTGTCATGGAGTCATACAGCACAGAAACAGGCCCTTTGGCCCAACTTGTCCCTGCAGACCAAGTTATCTACTTGAGCAATTCCCATTTCCCTGCATTTGGCCCACATCCCTATAAACTTTTCCTATCCTTGTACCTGTCTAAATGCCTTTTAAGCATTCTAATTGTACCTGCCTCTACCACTTCCTCTGGCAGTTCATTCTATATACCCACCACCCTCTGTGAGAAAAAGTTGCCTCTCGGATCCCTTTACCCTCTCACTGCCCGTAAGTGTCAGGAACACTGCACAGACAAATGCACAGCCCATAGGTTTCATTTAGACTAAGAGAACAGGTCACATCCTTTCATATACTTGTTATTCTAAAATCCCAACACAACGTTCATCTTTACTAGATAGTGAAAACTGCAATGATGTAAATGTTTGTTTCTCTTTGGTGTTCTATGTCTTGCAAACATTGTAGGGTCATAGTTCAACTAGCTAAATGTTTAGCAGTATTCTACTGGGTATTCTATTGAACACTCCACAAGATTATTTCCTTACCTGATATTTTATTTTTGCCTCTTATTATTGTCAAAAGATTTTGTCAAGTGAGCATCTGTTTTGGATTGCACCGATTGACCTGTTAACAATAATTGCTGAAGCAAAAATGTGCATTTTTATGAATATCAGCAAGATTGGCTGAGAGAAAATGAATCAATGATTTTGTTCCTTCACAGAGAAACATACGGGCAAAATAAATAATCTGTATAACAACTCAAAGTGGAGCACTTCTGCTGCCAATGAAGGAAATGATCATTCATTTGAGCAGGGTAAAAGCCCTGCAAGTTCCTGATGAACAAGTCCTTTTGGATCTTATCTCCATACCCTATTTTTTTCACAAATTGCTCTCTTCAAATGGTGTAAGATGTTAGAGCAGAGCTTCAGAAGTCAAGCACCCTCAATTTGCATTTATTTCACAAGGATTTATCCTTTGGGTTTTTTGACAAGTGTTGAGGGAAGTGTAAATGTTGTGCTAAGAGCTACTGATATAATGGGCCAGAGGTGCTGGGGCACTGAATAGCTGAGCGAGGTGGTTGTAACCCAAAGCCCACCATCATTGCTGTCATTGCGGACTTCAGTGGCAGTCAAGGCTAAACAGATGTTGTATTTTATTGGGGACGTGTGCCCCCTGAGAGAGGGCAATTATCAGTGGGCCCAACTAAGGCCTGCAGTAGGATTGATGGTGAACTGGTTTTGTTGGGTAGTGTGATGGGGGGAAGATGAGGGTGTGGGGGCTGGGGAGAAGAGGAGGGGACAGAAATATCAGTCAAGGAAATGGCCATGTTAGTTTTGCACTGGAAAAAATATCACTGAATGCTTCAGCAACTAAATACCAATCTGTCCTTGAGATAAACCTTTATTCCTTTGCTGCTCATCTAATAATTTTACTAAAACTTTATTATCACTGAACTTTTTTCAAACAGTATTCACAGAAATATCAAAATGTTTTTCCATTTTAGTTTGAAGAAAGTGTTGTGGATATCTGTCTTAAGATGTTGGATAAAAATATCAAATGCCAGAATAACCCAGCAAAGGACTATATACGCAGAAATGACCCTGTTTATATCAGCAGAGTCGTGACAGCTATGGTGAGCATTGAAATATTAAAGACAATATTAGTAAAAATAAAAGTGTGGATAACTTCTGATGGCTCCAACCTTGTTTCTTCGTTAAGTCATCCATTCATCGATTTTCTGAATCTGCAATACCCTTGTCCACATCACCACCAATACATTGCCACTGGAATGTTAGTTGTGGTCTAATCTGCCTTTTAAAGTATCACTGGACGAAGCTTTCATTCTCTTTTTACAGCACTGTCACAGTGCCAATTTGAATTCTCACCCTTAACTAGGTCTGCACTGCTCTGGCTCCCGAGTCAAATATTTTGTATTTTATTTTTGAATTTTTCCCATATTTCTTTGTTCCTCTCTATGTTTCTTACTCTCTCTTTTCCTCTTTCCCACTTTTTCTCTCTTTTCTTTCTTTTATTTCTTCCTTATCTTTCTTTTTCATTTCTGCATTCTTGTTTTTCCTTTCCATTCTGTCAATCCCTCCCCCCCACCTCACCACTTCCAGGCAAGAAAATTAGTTGGAATACAAAGTTGTATGTTGCCAAGTATTAAAACTGAAAGATACAGTAACTGTGAAAGTGGAAGCACTCTAGATCTAGCTTTTACTGAGTGGTTCTTTTTTTTTGTTCATATAATAGACTTTAGTATTACAAAAAGAAAGATTGGATGGATTAAGTATATTCTTCAATACAAGGGTGACGATCTTGTAGCAGTGAAGTGATACTACCACTTATTGCAATCTTACTATTTCTTTGCTAAGGGCTTGACTTTATAACTGAATTCAACAACGTTCCACTTTATTGCCAAGTTCATTACAGCTGCCTCTATGCTCTGTGGACTAGTGCATGACCACACAAATTGTGGCCAAAGGAAGAAAATGCAGTAAATTTTAAAGAGGATGATATGCTATTCATGTTCAGAGGAATGTGGAAAAGTCTGGCATTTTTGTAATAAATGTTTAATGAAAAACTAGAATGCAATAATTTATGGTTACATCCTGCATGGTGAGCTTTGGTACTACAGATTCATCATTCATCCTTTTTCAGGTGAATTGTGCTGATGACAAAGGGATACTTGCTGGCAAATGGAATGAGCCATATTCTGGAGGGGTGTACCCTTGGTCATGGAATGGAAGTATCCCAATCCTTCATCAGTGGTATAAAGGAGGCTTTCTGCCAGTTCGCTATGGACAGTGTTGGGTGTTTGCAGCAGTGGCTTGCACAGGTAAGGATTTTGTTCTGAAATTGAACAAAATAAACCTCCTGTTAGAATGTAAGGGTGGCTAGCGAGAAGCATAACAAATAATGACCCAAGCTTCTATAAGTATAAAAAAAGGAAAAGATGAATGGGGGGGGCAAATGAGGGCCCTTTACAAACAGAGGTACAAACAAATGATTGGTGTAAATGGGTGGTTGATGGTTGGTGCAGTCTTGGTGAGCTGAAGAGCCTGTTTCTGTGCTGTGTGATTATGAATTAACCAAGCACCTTATGTCTGTCATCATGGAAGAAGACACAACAAACCATGAGACATGTTGGAGAACCAGTGCAAATGGGGAAATCAAAGAAATAAGTATAGGTAAAAAAAATCACAGGCGAAACTCATGAGTTTGGAAAATAATAAATCTTGAATATCCAGAGGTTGACTGAAGTGAAGCTGTTGGATGTTCTGCCTGTCATTGTTCAAAATTCTATTGGTTCTGGAATGGCTCCAGATGTGAGCCCGGCACAGAAGAAAAAGAGAGAGAGGATCTGGGAAGCTATCAATTTATATGCTGATATTGACAGAAGAGGAAATGCTGGAATCTATAATAAAGAGTGCAATATCAAGACACTGAGAACACATTTAGGGCTTTAGGGCAGTATGGTCCAAATATATTTGGATTGCCTGTTTCGTTCAGGTGCTCTAAGTTATTCCCACATCCCAATGATGTATGGGTTGGTAGATTAATTTGGCCCTAGTATGTAGTTAAGAAGCAGAATCCAAGGGGCATTTGTTGAAAACTTGCAGAGAATAAAAATTGGGATTAATGTAGGATCTGTGTAAATGACAAATATGATAAAATATTCTGAGACAACAGAGGCATATGGGCTGTTTACATATTTGGAAAGCATTTCATGAAGTTCCACATGAAGTTGGTTAGGGCAACATACCCTTAAGCTATGTTTATTTGCCCATTGTGCACCATCTAACTAACACAGATTACCAGGTGCTAAATTATTTCTAGATCTGAAATGTTTTGGAGATGTCTAGGGGGTTCTCCTGATCTTATGACAATGGGTTATCCCACAACCAACATTATTAAAACAGATAATATACTAGTTTAGCATTTAGTTCATTGCCAGTTATAGATACTTCAAGTGTTCTGAATTGGCTGTGATACACACCAGGATAAGATTATGAAAGTGAAATTCTAAATGACCAAATATTAAGATGATTCTGCAGCTTTATTCAATTGTGTTCCTTTTTCATTTCTGCAGTTCTGAGGTGCCTGGGAATCCCTTCCCGTGTTGTCACCAACTTTAACTCTGCTCACGATGCAAACTGCAACTTAATAATTGATGAAGAAATTGACGAATGTGGAAGACTGCTTGGTGAAAAAGTATGGTGAGTCACACTAATACTAACTAAAATTTAATATAGGAATAATTACCACTTTAAACTGAAAATAATAACCAAAACTATTGGGTAAGTCAACAGGTACGTTTTCATTCTTAAATGTAAAAGTTAGCTTAACCTCTTGGATACTTATCCTTCAGAACTTAAGTTCCTGTGTTTGAAGGACCTAAGACCAGCATCCATCAACAGACACACAAACTTTGTTACAATGGCTAATCTTTACCTCATTGGACAAAGGTGCGAGCAGTTCTTAGTCTCTGTTATTCATCACCTTCTCTTTGACCATGTGCAGGGTATTTAGATCCAACTTCAGGCTCAATTAATCCATTTTTCTCTGTACAACTGTGCATCTGCTCTGTCTGAGTTTAACATTTATGCTCATGAAACCTCCTGATACTTCAAGTATTCAAATATTCAATTGCTGTGACAATTGTGGTGAATAGGTTAACTTGATTGCATGGATGATGTTGAACTTTCTTTACTATCATATTTGTGGCAATATATAATATTTTGGGTGAATGCCTTCATACTTTAAAACATATTGGTATGTGGATAAGGTCCCCATGGATGACGATGTTAAATAGTGTTGACTTTGTATAATTTATGTTAATTTATATTTGTCATGTTTGTAATGTGCTGTATGCTCCTGCTACAAAAGCTAATTTTCATGGCATTTACCCCCTGTGTATATACATATGCCCATGACAATAAACTTGAACTTGAACTTCGTGTATGCTTGGAACAGGTCCAACTTGCACAAAGACCTGGACTCTTGCCAAATCAGCATACAGAACTTGCAATGTGGACAAAGTGTATCACAGCTTGGTTGTGTGTAATCTTTATAATCCCTGCAAATGCATAAAGATTGGCCTGCCTTGGGCACCACAATAACGGGTGTCACTCAATCATTCTGTAAAGGTCCAATCAACATGTTCAACTTTTCCTCCAGCTGAGCCTTTGCCACTTACAGTATTGGTTTAGGCTTGCAGTAATTAAACTAGGCATTCAGCTTAACAAGTATATGGGACCTGTTCCGCTCAATACCAATATACGAGCTGAGGACCAGTTCTAGAAGGTTATGTAGATGTGTTTATGAATTGGTCACACAAAATGCATTCTTCCAATCCATTTAATTTTGTCAGTTAGTCTTTCCCTAGTTGGTCTTTTTCTGTGGTGGGCAACTCTATAAGAAAGTGCATTTGACCTGGAGTTCTTAATGTCTCACCAGAATATGTCATATAATCACAGACATATGCAGCACAGAAATAGGCCCTTTGGCCCCACATGTCAATGCCAACCATCAAGTTTCATTAACCAGTACTTGGTCTATTGCCTCCTATGCCTTGGCAATTCAAGTTCTCATCTATATACTTCTTCAATGTTGTGAGAGTCTTTTTTAAATTTTAAATTTTATTTACAGTGTGGTAACAGGCCCTTTCAGCCCGATGAGTGTGCACCGCCCAATTTAAACCCATGTTAACCTACCCTTACATTTTTGGAATGTGGGAGGAAACCAGAGCACCCGGAGGAAACCCACACAGACACGAGAGAACATATAAACTCCTTACAGACAGGGACAGGAATCGAACCCAGATCACTGGCGCTGTAATAGCATCGTGCTAACAGCTATGCTACCTTGCCGCCCCTTTTCCTCCACCACTCTCCCAGGCAGCATGTTCCAGATTGTAGCCACCCTCTGGGTGAAAATATTTTTCATTGGGGAAGAATTAGTGAGTGGATTGGGAAGTCAATGCAGTGCAGGATGTCCAAGGATGTAGATAAGCATTTCATTTACTAAACAAGGAACCCAGTCCATTCTGTACTATTAGACCTTTTGTCCATATGAGGGTGACTCCTGACTAAATGAGGTAGAATTACCTGGAAATTGATGATGGCAAGGTTTTTCTGGTTTTCAATTCCATTGCTCTGTAAAAGACATTTTTAGACATTTGAGTTTCCCAATATATCTGAAATGTTACCCTGTGTTATTACATTCTTTCCCCATTTAACATTTCATCATTCTCAGTCCTGCTGAATGCATTCTCAACTGAGACATAAAAAAAGGCCCAAACCTGTCACAAATATGTCATTGGGAATAGTATAAATAGATTGGGATGAAAACTGAAACATTTCACTGAAGTTCACATTGTAAGAGGAAATGTTCATTTTCATTTTACTGAAATGAAAGAGCTAATAACAATTAAAACTGAAGTTGTGGCTGGTGGCTACCAACAGATGAAACAAGCACTTATCTGTATTTATTGCTATTATAAAGTTCACAAAGACATTTCCTCCTGTTGTAGGAACTTCCATGTCTGGGTAGAGAGTTGGATGGCACGAAGTGACCTGAAGCCAGGATATGATGGATGGCAGGCTCTGGACCCAACACCACAGGAGAAAAGCGAAGGTAATGACTGAAATAAAATAATGGTTCATTGCATAGGCTATAACTATAACAGTCAGTCAACAGAGAAAAATCAGAAAATAGTTTAATTGCAAGGTCTTATAATAATAGTTCTCCTTGTATCTAATATCTCTTTTCAGAATCTTGACTTAATTACTGCTGCAATAACAATAAATTGTGCCTGGGTTGTGTGCTATTAGCTTCTCAGAGGAATATGTCTCTTAGTTATTCAGTTGGTATAATAAATTCCAAAATCTAATTTATTCATGCCATTTTTCTGCTTCCGGTTGTGAGGGTGTAGAACTATTTCAACATTATTGGATGGCAGGAATAAAAACAGTTACAATTTCGTAGAAGTATGTAATTTCTGAACACCTATATGGCATCCGGGCTTCTGGAAGGTACTTGTTAAATTGAAGATGATTCTCAAATAGATTGATTTCTTTTCCTCAATCATTTCCATGATTTTTAGGAATTTACTGCTGTGGACCAGCTCCAGTCAAAGCGATCAAAGAAGGGGCAGTGGAGATCAAGTATGATGTCCCCTTTGTTTTTGCGGAGGTCAATGCAGATGTGGTAACTTGGATGTGCCGCAGGAATGGCAGTAAAGTAAAGACATCTGTCAAAACTCAACATGTGGGCCAATATATCAGCACCAAGAGTTGTGATAGTAATGATCGTGAAGACATCACATACAATTACAAGTATCCTGAGGGTATGCAAAAGGAACATTTGTAAGAAAATATACATTAAAATTTCTTATTACTCCATTACATAACAATACCTCAAAAAAATCATGTTTTACAGCAGAGGTAGAAAAATGGCATCATGTTTCATGATGAACTGCATGGCAATTTGAAATTTAGTGTGTTGTTTTTAATTAAATATATAGATTAAGAAACCATTCATAATTTCAAAATTAGCATGTTAGAAAAATGAATAGATTACTTATTATCCATTTTTATGTAATTTAATCATTGTTTTTTCTATATATTTAGGCTCTCATAAAGAACGAGCAATATTTGATGAAGCTCAATTCAGAAATAAACTGGAACCTCCACAAGAAGAGAAATTCCTCGTGCACGTGAAAACTCATGAATCAGTAAACTATGGATCTGATATTCATGCTGTTGTGAACATCTCCAATAATAGTTCAAAGAGCATGGTTTGTAAACTTCACCTCCATGCTCAGATACTGAAATATACCGGATCAGCTGTGAAACAAATTATGGTATTGAGTCTGAATGAAGTTGTAGTTAAAGGCAATGAAGGTAATGAAATTACTACTGATGTTCCTTCGCTGTTTTAGCAAATAATCTGTTTTAAGATTTAGTTGTATCTGCCCTGATATCAGAATGATATTTGAAAAAAAACAGACTTACAACAAAAGAGATGCAAAAGTTTTCAGCTGCTTATCAATGACCTTCCTTCCATCATAAAGATAGCAGTGGGAATGTTCATTAATGACTGTGCAATGTTGCACTTTCAGAACTCTCAGAACACAAAGCATCCCATGTAGCAAGATCAAGAAAACATTCAGGCATGGGCTGATGAATGGCATTCCCAATTCTATTGCATAACTTCAACTCTTTTGTGGAGAATTGAGGGTTGTAAACACATATGTATGTGTGAAATGAATATTTCATATAAACAAAAAACTCATTTTAATGTTCTCTGTTTTTTAAATTGTTCCTTCAGTTACAACGGTGCCTGTAGAAGTGCCTTTCAGAGAATTTGGCAACTACCTGGAAAATCATCAATTGCTGAAGCTGATAGCTGTGGCAGCTGATGCAAGAACAAATGAAAATGCATTGGCAGTGAAAGACATTTCTGTGGTCAAACCTGCTATCACAGTGAATGTAATAATCTTCAACAAAGATTTGGATGAAAGTGAATGAGCAAGTTTGCAGATGACACCGAGATGGTGGAGTTGTGAACAGTGTAAAGGACTATCAAAGAATAGAGCAGGATAGAGATCAATTACGTATATGGGCAGAGAAGTGGCAGATGGAGTTTAATCTGGACAAGTGTGAGGTGTTGCACTCTGGAAGGTCAAATGAAAGGTGAAAGTATACAGTTAATGGTAGCCCCTTAATAGCATTGAGGTATAGAGGGATCTTGGGGTCCAAGTCCATAGTTCACTGCAAGTGGCTACATAAGTGGATAAGGTGGTAACAAAGGGAAACGGCATGCTTGCCTTCATTGGTAGAGGTGCTGAGTACAAGAGTGAGGAAGTCATGCTGAAGCGATATAAAACTTTAGTCAGACCGCACTTGGAGTATTGTGTGCAGTTCTGCTCCCCCCACAAACCCATTATAGGAAGGATGTGGAGATTGTGGAAAACGTGCATAAGAGGTTTACCAGGATGCTGCCTGGATTACAGAGTGTGGGCTATAAGGAAAGGTTGTTTAAGGAAAACTTGGGTTGTTCTCCTTGGAGCATCAGAGGCTGAGGGGAGATCAGATAGAGGTTTTTTAAATTATGAGACACATAGATAGGGTATACAATCAGAATCTGTTCCCAGCATAGAAATATCAAACACCAGAAGACATGCTTTTAAGGTTAGAAGGGGGAAGTTTAAAGGCGATGTGAGGGTTATGTTTCTTTACTCAGAGAGTGTTAGGTGTCTGGAATGAGTTACCGGGGTAAATAGTAGAATCAGGTAGTTTGGTGGAGTTTGAGAGGCTTTTAGGTAGATGCATGAAAATGAAAGGAATGGAAGGATATGGATGATAAAATGAGGAAGACATTTAGTATAAATTGGCATCAAGATTAGCACAACATTGTGGGATGAATGGCCTGTCCAGTGCTGTACTGTTCTATGTTCTATATATGATCTATTTTAACTGCATCTTCACTGCAGACACTAAAATTAATCAGTCCATCTATGGGGATATTTCACCATTTCCCATGATCTCATTCAGTGGTGTCACTTTATTTGTCTCTATTCAAAGAACAGTTTTTCAACCATAAGTTTTTAGAGCAAAAGACCACATTTGAATTATCATGGAGTTAAATTGGATTTTTTTCATAAATGATTTAATGGAGAAACAATTACAATTTTATAAGGTAGCTCCAGCACTGAAAGAATCAGAGTGCAGATGCATTTTATGGTGGAACTCCAGCAAATTCCTTCTGACTTTCCCTTTCTCTAGTTGGGAGCAGCACAGTGGTACAGTTAATAGAGTTGCTGCCTCACAGCTCCAGTGACCTGGGATCACTTCTAATCTTAAGTGTTGTCTGTGATGGATTTCTCCTAAAGATTATGTGGGTTTTCCTCTAGTTTCCTCCCACTTCCTAGAAACACTCAGGTTGGGAGGTTAATTGGTCACTGTAAATTTCCCCTAATGGGTGGATGTGTTTGGGGGTGG
>JARFYF010000036.1:9635419-9646947 GCA_030265395.1 Rhina ancylostomus | reverse complement strand
GTTGTCCAGCACATGGATTCCATGCTGGACTCATTACATAACAGTACACACCTGAGCCCCATCAGGGGCCTAGCATAAGTACCTGTGTTTTACTGGCACTAGTCGCCAGAGTATTGGTCTACCTTTGACTCCTAGTTGCTTAGAGTAGGTTTATTCTAGAGCAGTCCTGTGTTCTCTACTCCTTTCTGAAGATCCAGTTTGTGTTGGGATTTCTCTTCAGATCTGAGGCAAGATTCCTTCCAGTTACTGCCTGTGTTTGTCCTGAGGAAGTGTCAGACTCCAGTCTTGTATCAGTGTGCCGCATTTGGGTTCTCTGTGAGTTTGCTCCTTGCTCAATGTTGTGACAGTAAGGCTGAGGCCAAGAAACAAAGTCAAAGTCAAAGTCAAAGTCAAAGCCAAAGCCAAAGCTTGGTTTATTGTCACATGCCAAGTACTTGTATGTACAGACGCAATGAAAAACTTGCAACAGCATCACAGGCACATAGCATCATATAAGCAGCATTCACAAGAAAAACAAATTAAATGCAATTTTCACAAGAAAGAACACAACTAGAATTTTAAAAAGTCCATTTAATTACAAAGTGATCAAAGTGGTCACAGTGTTGTTAAACTCCAATGATTGTACCGGTTGGTTCAAAACCAAATAGCTGATGGGAAGTAGCTGTATTTGAACCTGGTGGCGTGGGACTTCAGGTTCCTGCCTGATGGTAGCTGCGAAAAGATGGCATGGACAGGACGGTGGGGACCTTTGATAGATGTTGCCTTCTTAGGGCAGCACCTCTTGTAGATAATCCTGATGGGGGTGGAGGGATCTGCCTGTGATGTATTGGGCAGAGTCCAATACATCACCAGTAATAACCAATACCAATATTGAGAGTTGCTAAATTTTAATTCAGGACCAGTATAGTCCCATTAAAATATCTACAACAGCACTCCATTCACATTGCTCCTCCCATTTTGTGCTTTCCCAGCATCCTCTGCATCCTCTCCCCAGTCTCTAACCCAACTCCTGCTCATGGTCTCTCCCCTCCTCCTTCCTGACAACATTTTCACTGTCTCAAACTCCACCTTGTCGGCTCCTCATTCTCCCTTCCCCTGTCCCATCCATTCCACTCTGTTTTCCTTTGCTTTCCCTCACCTTCTGACCAGGTTCCCCTTCACCTCAACATTTGGTTTGTGGGAAAATCAATATTTACATAAATTCTTACATTTGTGAGTGATTAATCTATCGACTCTAAGTACTGCAACTAATTCTCATTAATCCCTGTGGGTGGGAATCATTGATTAAAAAAGTTAATGAGAATTGCAGGAAAGATAAATGTTATAAAAGTGAAATAGCTGTTTAGTGGACTTTGGGTTCACAGTTTTAAATAATGCTGTATTTCAGGAAATATAGTAATTTTCAAAGTACATCCAAAATTGCTGCTTGATGATAGAATCATCAATTGATGAATTAACTTCAAACCAAAAGCAGACATGGGAATATTTAAGATGGAAAATCTATTGCAGTCCAATCAACTGAGCTGGTCTTAAAGGTCAAATACAGCATACACAGCTGCCCACCCATAAATCTCTCAAACTCTCTTGTCTCCTGCCTGTGCATCTCCCTCTTAAAATTGCTGAAATTTCCAGCCGTTTCCTTCTCTGGACAACACACTGGAAATACTTACCGTTGTATGTAACGTTCCATTAGCATATCCATTTATCCTCACACCAACACCAGCTCCCCTTGCTGCCATTCTCAAGATCATGTGGATTAATTTTACAATATGTTTGGGGAGCCCAAATACCTTCATAAGATTGTTTCTTACTCTTCCCTTTTTCACTATAATCAAACTGTTTCTGTAACTCTCTTGTGGTCTTTTTTATACAATATGTTGTGTTGACTCTACATAAAGCAGATCAGGAATGTGTACAGACTTTCAAACAGTGACCTGTAAGTGTAAGGGAGTCAAAAGGGTGTCCTAAAGGCTTTTTGAAGTCATCTGATTTTTTTTGTCTGTCTGGAGCTTGTGCTGTCTGTGCAGTCTTGAGGATTCATTTGATAATCTACCAGCTGACTGCTCGCTGTTCACCAGGATAAAAATGCTGCTAAAGTAAGAGTATCGCTCCAGGAAGTAGAAATTGTTTATCCATTGTTAGGATGTGAGTTGCTGAGTATACATCAATATTATTAGTAACCTCGAATCTTTAAAGATTAGGGTTATAGAGTCATACAGCACAGATAAAGTCCTACAGCACACCATGTCCACGCCAGTGGTCAATGCTAAACTCATTTACTTGGTTCATTGCTTTCCAATGGTAAATGGAATTGTATGGATAACTTCATGATGTCCTTTGAAGGTGTATTAACACTTGCATGAAATCACTTGCTTTGCCTTCTTATTGTAGAAAAGCTCTGCTTTGCACACAGATTGCTCTAGAATCTGTTGGGAACAACTCAAATTAGTGTCAGTGGAAGGTCCCTCTGCTCTGAGGAAAGTTACACAATTGGTTAGGAACTGATTAAACTTCTTCAACAGTGTCTTCTCAAACATTCTTGCAGAGAGCTACAGCACAGAGCAAATACACAGACAGGCTCCACCTACTGTGTGCCATCAAGCACACTCAGAGCAGAAATGCTTCTCTCTATTTTAATTTCAGATCTCCATCTCCTGAAATATGTTGCTTTTAGGTATTGCATAGGTTAGATACCAAATAATGCTTTCTCTTCTAAGTCCCATTTTTGCTGTGTGTGTGTGTATAGTACCGGCTTGGTACAGAATAAAGTTCCCTCCACACTGCCCCTTCAAATACATCAAGGATCGATGCAAAATTGGTTAGATTGGTGGAACTCCTCGATATTTTCCCATGTATTGGTATTGGTTTATTATTGTCACTTGTACCAAGGTACGGTGAAAAACTTGTCTTGCATACTGATCGTACAGGTCAATTCATTATGTCCAGGTCAAGGACAACTTGAATGAGGTACAGAGTAAGGCTGTCATCCCACAGTCTTAGGTCAGATGGAACAGATTAGATGCAAAATAAAACATGCTCTGCTTTTCCATTAAGCTCTCATGGAACAGGTGATCCATTAATCACTTCCAGGACAAGTCCTTTGTAGTAATACCAAGCTGCTTGTGAGAGTCATGTACAACAATGAAACTTTTCTAAAGATTACAACAGTTCTCCCCAGAAGAAAGACCAGCATAATGATTACTTGGTACCACTCTGCCTTTTGGCAGTACAGGATTAGGTGAAGGGTAATATGAATACTTTGATATGCTTTTGACTCATTGTGTCTATTAACTTGAAATTCTGGTCCTGAAACATGGAACTGCACGCTACCAATAAACTATGTAATAAAATGCAATGACATGTTTTGAAAATATGGTGATGCTGTAAACTGTTATAGCCAGACCTTGGATATCCCTGTGGGATGACAGTGCTGGGCATTACAGCAGACCTCCCATATAATGTTGGGTCAGGGAGTTTAGGATTTAATATTAGTAACAATGAAGCTTATGTCTGGCATCAGCTATACATGGATGGATATTAGGTCAGGTAACAGAACCGAGAATCAAGTGTCCTGTTTGATTCTAGTTATCATCAAGCTGATTTTCACTTCATGAGAGTTAAGGTCATTTCACCAATGTGGGAGTGATAAATATTCCATCCAACTCCTCACCTGAGGCTCGATTTGACCTAGTTCATGTGAGTTGATTAATCTTGTGATACTTCCTCTCATGGCATTCAAACATGTGATACCAGTATGTAATGGCACTTTACAACTATTGACAGATCTGATTGTGCTTACCTTAGTTAAATGCCTTGATATCTCAAAATATTGAATAATATATAGCCTTTTATTTTATACTGAAATGAATTAAAAATGTATGTCAAAGACACAAAATAATTGAGAGATTTAACAGAGGTAATGCTTAAATAGAAACTAATTTTGTGTTTCTACAACATTAACCACACTGAGGAGACACAAACACAACAGATTCAATATCAATATGTGACTTCTAACTGAAGTTTTCTTTTTCCATGTTGTACAGTAACAAATGTCACTTTAGCTCAGTTTTGTCCACTTCATTCACTCCCACCCATCAACGTCTCCAGGGCCCCACTTCCTGGAAGTGAAGATCAGAGGGAAGAACCAAAGACCCATGAATCGAAGCATATCGTCCGACAGAGCATCTGCCAGGGCAACATGAAGTCTTTCTCCTTCCAGTAAACACTTCCCTGCATCAACCATTTATGTTTCCAACATCTTATCTCTCTTTCTTCTTTCCCTGGTTGTGTTTCTCTCTCCCATTATCTCTCTCTCTCTCTCTCTCTTTCTCACTGCCCAGTTTGTTTGTCTCACAGTTTCTCTCTCCCAGTTTGTTTTCCTCTCCCACTGTCTCTCTGCCCAGTCAGTTTCATTCCCTGTCTTGTTTCTACTTGTCTCCCTCACTCTCTCTGAGCTCACTTGTGCAGCTCTCTTGTTCCTGTTCAGTTCGTTTCGCTCTCTTTCAGTTTCTCTCATCATCGCAATCATGCCTCTCATTTTCCCCCTACCAGTTTGTTTTTCATTTGTCCACGGCACTTTGTGTTTATTTCCTTTATTATTGGAAATTATTACATTCTACCTGAATAGTCATGTTTGTCATAACAAAATCAATTTGGCACAGTTTTCCCTGTTTGTTTAATCTATTGATAGATTTGTAAGTTAATGCATTCATCCATGTATGTGCCTACTTTGACAACATCAGTAAACCTGGATATGTGGCTTTCAGTCTCATTACCTGCGTCCTATACTGTAGATGCAGGAAATTGTCATGGCCCCAAAACAGATTATTTGTAGAGAGAGATATTGGACAATCCTGTCCATTATCCCTCCCTACTCCCTGCTTCTTTCCAATCAGCTATTTTTCCAATCAGATCACTTATCTGTCCTTAATTCTGTGAACTTCAGTTAACAAGTCTCTAATGAGACATTTTACTAGGTGCTTCTGGAAGTTCATACAAATTAGATCCATACTATCACAGTCATCTTCTCAAAAATATTAATTAGGCTTGGCAAGCATGACCTAGCTTTTACAATACCCACCCTTCACTTCTCTATTCGTCAAAAAATTAAAGCATTCACTTATTATTCACTTAATTATAGACTTTAGAAATTTCCTGATTATAGATGTTCATTTAATTTCCTGGTTGTTGTTTCAATACATGGTCTGAAAGAACGTTGGAAGTACTTTCATAGTCACTTTTATAAGAACTTAATCGGAAACGTTTGCAGGGATTTGTGAAAGAGTGAGTGCAGTTGGATCACTCTTTAAAAACACTGGCACAGGCACAATAAGTGACTTCTGTCTGTGTTGTGAGATTCTATGGGGCAGAAGCTTTCTTTGCTTGCGTACAATAAGTCCACAATGTGACTAGAACATAGTATGCAAACCTTCTGCTTCATTGAAATAATTAAATGCTGTTATACCTTATGTTTAGCCAGTAACTGATTTCCACCCCTGTGACACTGGAATGAGAAAGGATAGTGTGATATGGTAATGAAATGTGCAACCAGAGCTGAGATCGGTTGAGAATGATGCTCGTTCCTTCCTAATAAGTCTTGCAGTCAAGAAATTAATGTTCTTTGGCAGTGTATGAACAATTATCCTTTACATTATGTAACGTGTTCTATTTGAAGGCAGGTGGCAAGTTGAAATAATACTCCATTTCTGGAATCAAGAATGTAACTGGTGGTAAATCAACATCACACAGATGAGTGATTTCCATAGAGACACTGTTGCTCTCTGGGTAGAACTGTTGGAAGTATATTTCACCTCCATTCACATTATACCTCCCATACACATTACACTTCTTGTTCACATTACACCTCCAGTTTATTTTACACCTCCCATTTACATTGCACCTCCAGCTACATTGCAGCAGCAAAGCAGAGAGAGTTACAAGGGGGCCATAAAGATTTTACGTTTCTCCCGCAACTTAATCAGTAAATATTAGTGTGCAGTATGGAAGGTTTTATTAAGATCTCATGTCTCTTTTGTTAAATTGAGAATGTTCAGGAATCTAGCCAATCTAATTGCATTTCAGGCCAGTAAGAAATGGTTGCAATGCAAAAAAATGGAGTTAATTAAATTTTATTTTCCGGGAAAGAAAATTAATGGGAATTCAACTGGCCACGTGGTAATACCTCACAGCTGGAGCTGATTAATGGGACATTGGTTTTTCTGTGAGCAATTAACCAAAGTGACTGTTATAGGAGCAGAAAGAGAAATTCCAAAGGTGATTAATATGCATGTTTAAAATAGAAGAGGACTATTGATGGTTTAAATTATCCTTAGCCTGCGAAAATTGGTGGTGAAAAATAATGCTAGGTAACACTACCTTCTTACAGTTTCTGTTGTTGTTCATGATTTATAAACCTTTTGTCAAAACTATTTTGTTTCACATTTTTTTAAAGTTTTTGCATTGTTAAAAATTTAAAAAGGTATTCAAAATCACCAAACTGCCACCAAACCAAAAATCTTCTTCCAGAAGGTGGCATTCATCATTAAGGACCCTCACCATCCAGGACACGCCCTCTTCTCATTGCTACCATCAAGGAGGAGGTACAGGAGCCTGAAGACCCACACTCAACGATTTAGGAACAGTTTCTTCGCCTCCGCCATCAGATTTCTGAACAGTGCATGAACCCATGAACACTGCCTCGGTTTTTTTTTGCACATTTAATTATGTTTGTTATTTATAGATTTTTATGTCCAGGCTGTACGGCTGCTGCAAAACAACAATTTTCACATCATATGGCAGTGATAATAAATCTGATACAGATTCACCTGAGATGAAACAGCATTTGTTCCATTGTGCATTGTCCAATTAGAGTCTAAAAGAACAACAAACACAATATGCGCTGGAGGAACTCAACAGGTCAGGCAGCATCTATGGGGAGAAATGAACAGTTGACGTTTCGGGCTGAGACCCTTCATCAGAACTGATGAAGTGATGAATAATTTTATGTTTGTTGCTCCAGATTTCCAGCATCTGCAGTCTCTTTTGTGTCTCCAGAATCTACAAGAATGCCAGCTCGGACCACTTTAAACACACGTGGGAGTTAAATTCTATTAACTAAGTGGGCTAACAATTTTAAGATTTGAAACTAATTATAATTTCAATGGCTTACAATTAGATCAAACATACTGTTGTAGATTTAATGTTTTAACTGCCAGGAAGCCTATTTTCCATTTTCAGTTCTCACCATCAGATTTTCTGACAGGCTCTATTTCTATAATACCAACCTCACACTGCAAAAATAGGAACCTCAGTGATTTAAAAATACTTTCCTTCTGTTTAGCTTTTCCTTCTCCCGTGTTCTTTGCCCTATTCTTTTTCATGTATTTAGAGTCATAGAGTCATACAGCAGGGAAACAGGCCCTTCGGCCCAACTGGTCCATGCTGACCAAGATTCCCATCTGAGCTAGCCCCATCTGCCCACATTTGGCCTGCATCCCTCTAAATTTTTCCTATCCATGGACCTGTCTGAGTTCCTCAGCCACTTCCTCTGGCAGCTCATTCTGTATATTGACCACCTGCTGGATGTTAAGCTTCCCCTCAGGTTCCTATTAAATCTCTCCCCTCTCACCTTAAACCTGTGCCCTCTAGTTCTTGTATTTGTTTTATTCTCATTTCACTCATGCCCAATGTGGTAATGATCTTGCCTCTGAGATGGAAAATTGTAGATCCCATTTCAGAGGCTGACGATCTTGTGGAAGTGCTATGCATTTGGAGAAAGCATCCTTCAGATGAGATGCTAAACTGAAGCCCTGTCTTCTTCTCTTGGGTGGGATTAAACTACCTCAGTGATATTTTCTTGACTTTGGGTTCTGGTCCTAGTGGCATAACCAATAGTTATCAGCAAAATCGGCACGGTAGCGTAGCGGTTAGTGCGACGCTGTTACAGTGCCAGCGATCAGGGTTCGATTCCCGTCGCTGTCCGTAAGGAGTTTGTACGTTCTCCTGCATCTGCACGGGTTTCCTCCGGGTGCTTTGGTTTCCTCCCACATTCTAAAGGCATACGGGTAGGTTAATTTGGGGTTTAAAATGGGTGGCACGAACTCATTGGGCTGGAAGGGCCTGTTACCACGCTGTAAATAAAACTTTAAAAAAATTAAATAAAAAAGAATTAAAATAACATAACTTCTCATTATCACTTGCAGCGTGTAAGAGCTCTCTGCATGCAATCTGGCCAAGTGTTTCCAACATAACAACAGCAACTATACGTCAAAGTAACGGGGTCAACAGAGCTGAATGTTGGACACAAGTACAATCAGCAGTTGATACTTTCCGACCAGTTTATGAATTTCTCCCCCTTAGTCTTTTTCGTGAGTGTGAGAGATTCACTTTCATTATCAGAACAAAAAAGCATTGTGCTGGTCAATATTCCTCCCTCAACCAACATCACAGAAAAAGGCTAACTTTTTCCCTATGACTGTTGAGTGCAAACCCACAAACTCTACCACCAAGGGGGACAATGGTAGCAGAAAGCCTCCATCTGCAGGTTCCCCTTCACATCAAACATGGAAATACAATGTGACTGAGAATCATATTGGGAACCAAATCCAGTTTGCTGCAGTTCCCAAGCAGTTTTCCATCCAAGTGCCTGTTGTGACTGACTGAATGGGGAGACACTGAGAGTGGTGATATAAAAGTCTTTATTCAACACAGCAGATCTTCCGGAGAGAACTTGCTCTCCTCTCCCAACACAATGTTTTATACTTTTTGAACACAAAGACAACAATAAATGATTAAATGCAATTAGTTTCAATGGCTATAATCACCCACTATTGCATTCTTTTCAAACTGAACACCATTGGCTTCAGTAAATCAGAAAAAATCTGCAGTCTCCTCGATTAGACAACAGAAAAACAACCCCTTAGCTTCATATAAACCTGAAATGAGAAATTGGATGTTATAAAAACATATAAAGCTAAAACAGGGAAATTGCAGTTATCTAAGGAATACTTTGTCCTGTAGACCATAGCTGGAAGTGATATTAATTTCTTGTAATGTTATTTCAAATTATCTGAGGAACTTTAGAATGAAAAGCATTTAGAAGGATATTTATCAGGACTGCAGCAACCTAGTGTATAGAATTTTAAATGTTACATTAGGCAATATTTGCTGGTGAGCACTTCATGTGATCACATCTTGATTCTGTGTGCAACTTTAACCTTGTCATATTGAACAAGTAAAAATAAACACTGTGTAATGAGGATTATAATGGGATTATCATCAAAGATCACCACCATCTGGGCCATGCCACCTTCTCACAGCTACCATCGGTACAGAAGCCTGGAGTCCCACACCAGCAAGTTCAAGAACAGCTACTTCCCTTGAGTCCAGATGAAGGGTCTTGTCCCAAAATGTTGACTGTCCATTTCCCTCCATAGAGGCTGCCTGACCCGCTGAGTTTCTCCAGCATTTTGAGTGTTACTTTCTTTCAACCATTCAGTTCTTGAGCCAACCTGCACAACCCTAATCACTACCTCAGTATAGCAACACTATGGCCACTTTGGCCACTTTGCACCACAGTGGACTTAGTCTTTTTTTGTTTTAATGGTGTTCTTTCTTGTATAATTTCATATAATTCATGTTTAATTTATGTTTTTCTTGTGAATGTTGTGTCTCAAATGCTATGTGCCTGTGATGCTGTAGCAAGTAAGTTTTTCATTGCACCTGTGCATACATGTACTTGTGCATCCGACAATAAACTCAACTTTGACTTAGTGTGCGGAAGTTATCTGTTCAATTAGACAGAGCTGAGATTTATGTAGCCCCTTGGATGACTTTCACCTGTCCCAGTGTGCTCCATTCTCAATGAAGTCCTAAACAATCTGCTGCAGGAACTCAGAGGGTCAAGGAGCATCCATGGGAGGAACAGAATCATCGATGTTTTGGGTTGAAACCCTGCATCAGGACCTGATGCAGAGTTCTGACCCGAAAAATCAACAGTTCTTTTCCTCCCACAGATGCTGCTCGATCTATTGAGTTCCTCCAGCCCTTTGTGTGTTGCTCTAGATTCCAGCATCTGCATCTCTTGTGTCTCCATTGATGAAGTATTGCTTGATAACAATTGCTGAAATGTAGGATGTGTAACTGGCAGGTTGGGGACTCCAAGATGCTACATACAATGAACTAAAGACCAGATCGTTGAAAGGTTAGGTAGCCACGTTAAACTCACCTCCTGCTTTGAAGTGTACCCTGGGGGTTCTTATACATCCACTTGAGTGAGAAACTGGGGCTTTGGTTTAATGTTTCAGAAGAAAGACCAAGGTCTTGGAGAGCGATGTGAAGGGACAGGCCTCTAATTTTAGTGATGCAGCAGAGCCAAGGTTGACTTTAAAAGTATACTAAATTCAAAGGGAGACACAAGAGACTGCAGATGCTGGAACCTGGAGCAACAAACAAAATGCTGGAGGAACTCAGTGGGTCAGGCAGAAACGGTGGGAGGAAATAGACAAAAGGTCTTGATGCAGGGTCTCAACCTGAAATGTTCATTTCCCTCTTCAGGTTCTGCCGGAACTGCCCCAGAAGGCCCAATGATTTTGCCTGCCCCTGCCCCTGTCCTACTGAACTCGTCTCCTTGTAACTTGACTCCATCATCCCCCCCTTGGTCCAGTCCCTTCCCTCCTAGAGTCATAGAGCACGACAGCTCAGAAACAGGCCCTTCAGCCCATCTAGTCTATGCTGGCCTGGTTGTCTGCTTAGTCCCATCTACCTGCACCCAGACCATAGCCCTCCCTACCTCTTTCATTCATGAACCTATCCAAACTTCTCCTACATCCGTGATGCTTCACATGCTCTCCACCACTTCAACAACTTTCAGTGCCTTGGCCCTGACTGCCTTGTTTACACTTTGGATCTCCAGTCCCTCTACACTGCTATCCCGTATCTTGAAGGCCTCAGTGCTCTCTGCTTCTTTCTGGAAAATAGACCCAACCAGTTCCCCTCCACCACCACCCTTCTCTCCCTGGCAGAAATGGTGCTCACCCTCAACAACTTCTCTCTCAGCTCCTCCCTCTTTCTCCATACTTGCACGGGCCCTTGTCATGCCTATCTTTTAGTTCCCTGTGCGCAACAATCCATGTGCCAAGCCTATCCGAGTCACAATCCCCAACTCTTCCTCTACTACATTGATGACTGCACTGGGGCTGCTTCCTGCACCCGTGCTGAGCTTGTCAACTTCATCAACTTCGCTTCCAACTTCAACCCTGCCCTCAGATTCACTTGGTCCATCTCCGACACCTCTCTCCTCTTTCTTGATCTCTCTGTCTCTATCTCAGGAGACAGGTTATCCACTGACGTCTACTATAAACCCACTGACTTCCTCAGTAACCTTGACTACACCTGTTCCCACCCTGTTGTTTGAAAGGACCCTATTCCCTCTTCTCAGTTCCTCCATCTCTGCCACATTTGTTCTTGAGTTGAGGCTTTCCACTCCAGGGCATCTGAGCTGTCCTCCTTCTTCAGAAAATGGGTTTTTC
>JARFYF010000036.1:9092635-9111331 GCA_030265395.1 Rhina ancylostomus | reverse complement strand
CAGATAGCCACACCACTAAATCCCTTCAGCCTATTGAATAACATGACTTCCCATCTCACTTTGGGTGACTGCTTTGCTAAGGATAAATTTACTGCGTAAGTCTGGAGGCAGGTGCAGTCTGGCAGTGATGGGTGAAGCAGTAATCCCTGGGGCAGATCCTGCCTGTTGGCTGATGTTTCGAAACTCCATCCGCATGAGCTAATGACGTGTGCAGACAGAGTTCTCCCATACATGGGAGATCTGGACCTCCAGTTCTATGGTATAACTGAGCTCATGTGACATACGGAGCCCAATATACAGCTTGCAGTCTTGGATGGACAGTTCAGTCACTCAGGGTCTGTAATTATTTGCAGCAACCATTTGGTCAGAAGCAGATTGCCTTTAGGCTGTCGGGTCGATGTGAGTGGACACTTAAAGATATTAGAAGCTGCATTATTTAGATTTGGCTGAGTTCCAAGGCAGCATATAAATCTTTGTGTGTCTTGCTGACAAGGTTAGATTGTAAGTAATTGCATTTCCCCACAGTCATTATCATCTTCTACTCATGATGTGGTGTATAGTTTTCATGAACTGTATGACCAGCCTCTACCCTCACCCCAACGGGGTCCTGACCGGGATTGCTTAGTCGGACCAGAATTCCTCATTCTGTGGTGAAATGCCTTTACTGAAGCTCAGAGTTTAAAATGGGATTCTTGTTCTGATTCTCTACTCCTTATCATTTGGATCTGAACTTTCTGTTAGACTCATGGCCATTCCAGTGACCTCAGATCATCTCCTGACTCCTGACCCCAGACCACAGACCATCTCCTGACCCCTGACCGCAGACCTGTCCTGACCCTGATCCCAGACAGCAGACCATAAGTCCAAGACCACAGACGCTGTCACGGCACTTGACCCTGTCCAAATCCCAGACCCGGACTCTGTTCTGACCCCAGTCCCTTGTCCCGATGGACATCATCAGGTCCCTGTCCTGATGGCACCCACTGCTGACTTCCTTGGGGGAGCGACTGGGCCCTTCTCCTGACCATAGTAACTGTGCTGGAAGGTACCACTTTTCCAGTAAAATCCCACTGTCACAAACAACAGAAAGTGTAGGTTCCCCTCTGATCTGACATTATTTCAGCAGCCCCCCTTCCTTTTGGTCGAACAATACTTCAGCTTCCTGACCCCTTTTCTGTCTCAGCTGTTGTTACCATTTTAATGTTGTAATGTTTTAAAGTTTTAAATTGTGTGTCTGGTGATCAAGTACCATCTCAGTGGTTAAGCAGGCCCCTTCACTATTCTGGGTCTGAAATCATGGTTCCATGGAATTAGACCTTTACGGTGGGAGTACAGTTTAACTGATAAAACAATTTGAAATCCCAAGCTGAAACAAGCCGATTCAGGTCATTATTGTAAAGCTGCTGAGGGCCAAACCCAGACATGCAGGTTTACAACAGTGTGGTCAAGGTGAGCTCTTCGGAGACACAAAAACCCCAGGTGGGCAGATCTGCTGACCTCTCTCTCTCTCACTCACACATTAACACACACACACACGCAGAGAGACACATACACACACACATATACAAGCACACGCACACACGCGCACACACACACGTACACACATACACAGACACACACACAGACACACACACATACACACACACGCACTTGCATGCACGCACACACTCACACACACACACACACGCACACACAAATGCCCACACACACATGCTCATACACACATTCCCACACAAACACACACACATAAACATACACACATGCATACACACACACACACACACACACACACACTCCACAACCAGCATTCAAGCCCTTCAATAGCTTGTTACCCAAACCTGACAAGAAAGAAGCTTTTCAGTCAATTTCTGGATTGTGCACACAAATCCTTTCTCATTTGAGGATGTGTACAACTGTCCATACTGGATAACGTAAGTACAGTCAGTCAGTCTTCCTTCAGATGCTGCTACAAAACAAAACTTTAGAGCATCTCCCCCTGTAATGTGTTACTTCTGTGGTTCGGTGTCTCAAACCAAGGTGTCTTATCCTACTCCCTATTTATACACAGCAACATCCCACAAACATACTGTTATCCAAATACCTTATGAATGTTGCGGGATGTTGGTTCTTGGGTGGATATTAGGAGAATTTCTAGTCTTTGTCAAACCCTCCAAGGGGACTTCTGTCACGCAACTGTACAGTTCAGGAGTCTATTAAATAGCTCATTAAAAGATGATCCATCCAACAATGCAGTCCTCTTATGGTGTTGCATTAAGTTTCAACCCTTGGAGTAGAACCACAAACCTACCACTTCTGATTTATCAGTGTTTTTCCCAGGGTTCAAGAACTAGCAGACCTAGGTTTAAGGTGAGAGGGGAGCAATTTAACCTGAGGGACAATTTTTTCACCCAGAAGGTGGTCAGTATATGGAACGAGCTGCCAGAAGAAGTGGTTGAGGCAGGTACGTCAACAATATTTAAAAGGTAGTTGAACAGGTACATGGTTAGGAAAGGTTTAGAGGGATTTGAGCCAAATGCAGGTGAATGGGACTAGCTTCAATGGGAATTTTGGTTGACGTGGACCAGTTGGGCCGAAGGGCCTGTTTCCATGCTGTATGACTCTATGACTCTGTGAAAATATTCCTAGTAAATCAAACGGGCAAATGCAAAAGTAAGAATGAACTGTCAGTTTTAACTTAAAATGTGATGCTTCCAAACCAGTAGGATTTCAAAATCTGAATGCTGAAGTCCTTGTCGTCTGCTCTTCTGAATGATTGAGCTCAAGTCTGTTATATTTTTAGTTTCATGCTTAACAATTTTCCTTCTGGACTGCATGTTCATGTGAACTTGAAGAATGAGTGGGAGTCAGAAGGGTTGTCCTCTTGTGAGCAGTGGGGTGGTATAGGGGAGGATAGGGCTTTTAGGAGAATCAAGGAATAACCTGAATTTATACAGCACTTTTCACAACCACAGGGTGGCTATTCAAGGCCAATGAATCAATTTTTGAAGTATAATTACTATTATGGTATAGAAAACGGGGAAGTTAATTTATGCTCATCAAGTTCACACAAAATCAATTTGATAATGACCAGGTAATCTGTTATACTGGTGTTGGTTGGGAGATAAACATTGAATAGGAAGCAAGCAAAAACTCTCTGGCTTTTTTCCTCAAAATAATGCCATTGACATCCACCTGACAACATAGACGGGCTTCATCTGAATGATGAGATCACTGACGTTCCTCACACCTTCCACACTGTACTCAGGGAATACTAAACACAGATAATAAATATCTATCCCAATGAAACAAAAAGTACAAAGATATTTATGTAGCAACAGTGATCCAGGGAAAATATGAAATTAATGTAATGAAAAATAATGGAAACACAGCAGTGATTTTGTACATTTGATACAGCTCCTTATTCTCCTGATCAATTGATTATGTTAGCAGCTCATGCAGAGAAAAAAATGAACAAGACCTTAATTGCTTTATGGCTCAGGATGGTAGAAACTGCCTTTATTATGTTTAAATTACCTTGTAGATTGGAGGCAAGCACCCGTTGCAGTTTGATGGGAACTGCCTTCCTTTTGCAACCAGCTGAAAATCAAATGCAACCTTGATGTCCTTTTGGGAAAAAAAAGAACACTATTAATAAGATATCTGGTAGCACAAGTACTAAATTGCAGCATTCAATGTGTTCAGAACTTCAGGTGGATGTATCAGGCTGATTGATGATAAGAGAAGCTGTGATAAAATGCAAACTTATTTAGTTGTCTAACAACTGTACTCAGTTTTCTCTTTATCATTTTGCTTCTTTTCAAACACGGGACAGTCTAATGTTACAGCATGAGGTCACACACATTGGGTAATCAATGGAATAAAAATTCTAAAGCATGTGAAATGATGCTTTCAGAATGCATGATAAATTTAGCATTCTGCTTCGAATAGTTGCTGCGATTGTAGCAGGGTATGTGGTTATCAGCAATGTAAATTATTTGATAGTATCTCATTAAAAGCAATTTTGCAATCTTCCTTCTTGGTGAGAAATTCTCCAGAGACAGATTCCCAGAGTGGTGCTGGTGGTAGTTCAAGGGAACAAATGCTCTATGCTCTTCATGGGGAGCAGGGAAAAATATATTTACCTCCAACACCAACATTGATATCCCATCCTAATTCCAAGAGACAGAGTTTGGTTTGAAGTGGTCAAATACAGAACAGGATGCACCAAGTCCCCTAGGAAAGGGCAAAAACAGCGCAGTCACTGCAGGAAGCAGTTAAGTCCACCAGAAGTTCAGAATTCTGCAGGTTCTGTGTATGCACAGCCTGGCCAGATATTTGGCGAACCAGGACTTCCTTGGATTATGTCCAATTACTTAAAGTTACTTGACCTCAGTTTGAAAGCTCATATATTACCAGTCCAGCCCAGAGATATTGAACCTTACTTACTTTGATGTAATTTTACAAACTGGCCCTCCTGTGACTAGCAACGGTCTGTTACGATAAACTGTACTAATTAGTAAAGCACCAATTCAGCAATTTTGAGAAAGTTGGATAACTAACGATTGCCTCAAAATAACAGAAGACAATTTGTTATCTTTGGTTAACTTTCATTATCATCAGAGGCATTATCATAAGATAAGTCATCTTTACTAATCACATGTACATCGAAACACACAGTGAAATGCATCTTTCGCGTAGAGTGGTCTGGGGGCAGCCCGCAAGCGTCACCATTCTCCCGGGTCCAACATAGCATGCCCACAACTTCCTAATCTGTACGTCTTTAGAATGTGGGAGGGAACCGGAGTATCCGGAGGAAACCCACGCAGACACGGGGAGAACGTACAAACTCCTTACAGACATTGGCCGGAATTGAACCAGGGTCGCTGACGCTGTAATAGCATTGCGCTAACCACTACACTACCGTAACTAGTAATTCAGATCAAATAACGAAACCCAAGTTCAAACCCCACCATAGGAGCTAAGGAATTTAAATTCAGTTGATGATTTGGAAAAACAACTAGAGTCACGGAGTCACAGAGCAGAGTAAAACAGGCCCTTTGGCCCATCTAGTCCATGCCGGCCTGGTTTTCTGCGTCGTCTCAGCTACCTGCACCCGGACCATAGCCCTCCATACCGCTGTCATCCATGCACCTATCCAAACTTCTCTTAAGTGTTACAATTGTACCCATATCCACCACTTCTGCTGGTAGATTATTCCACACTTGCCCTACCCTCTGAGTGAAGCATTTCACCTCTTACCCTAGACCTCTAGTTCTAGTATCACCAGCTGATCTCAATAATGCTGACTACAAAGACTACCAGTTCATTAATGTCCTTGTGGTTAACCCTTAAGACCATAATACAACAAGAGTAGAAAAATGGATCATTTGACCCCTCAAGCCTATTCTGCAGTTCAGTAGGGCCACGCTGATCAATTCCACTGTCCTGCCCTTGATTCCCTTACTAATTAGAAATCTAAGCACATGGACACAACATTCTGTGTCATAGAACACTGAAGAAGGAACAAGAAACACAAGAAACCCAGGACTCATTTGAAGGGCCTGATGAAGGGTCTCGGCCTGAAACATTCACTGTTTATTTCCCACCATGGATGCTGTCTGACCTGTTGAGTTCCTCCAGCACTTTTTGTGCATTGCCCTTGACAGCAAGGCAGCATTTGACAGAATGTGGCATCGAGGAGCCCAGGTAAAACTGGGCCAATGGGTATCAAGAGGAAAACACTCCAGTAGCTGGAGTCATACCTCGTACACGGAAGATGGTTGTGACTATAGGACTATGGGATTGACTATGGTCAATCATCCCACCCCCATGGAAATCAGGCAAGATGGATATTCTCAGGTTTCCTTTTCAGCCCTCTGAGGGGATCTGGGGTGGATGCAGGTGAAGACATTGGAAGCTAAAATGCACCTGCTGGTGGGTAGGCAGTGTAAGAAACAGACTGCCCAGATTTGGAGGGGGAGGGAGCATCAAGGAACTCTATGCAAGCTAGCTACCCTTGAAATTTAATGACATTACCAAATCTCCCACCATTGACATCCTGGGGATCACTATTGACCAGGAATTCAAATAGACCAGCCAAGGTTACAAGTGCAGGTCAGACACTTGATATTCTGCACTGAGTGATTCACCTCCTGATATTCCAAAGCTTTTCCACCATCTACAAAGCACGAGTCAAGAGGATGTTTGCAGTGCAGCCTCTCATACTCTTGGCGAAATCCAGGATAAAGCAGCCACTTGACTGGCACCCTGTCAAACACCCTGAAAGTTCATTCTCTCCTCCTTCAGTGCATGGTCACTGCAGTGTGTCCCATCTACACCACACAGCTTCTCACACAGGGTACACTCACACCTCACATACCCACAACCTCTTCCACCAAGAAGGCCGGGGGCAACAGGGGCAGGCAAACCTGCACACGATCCCGACTTATAAATTTATCACCAGTGCCTCATGATCTCTGGATCCAAACCCTGGAACTCCCTTCCCAACAGCACTGTGGGTCAACTTTCATCAGAAGGACTGCAGTGGTTCAAGGGACCGGCTCACCACCACTTTCTTAAAGGCAATTAAGGATAGGCAATAAATGCTGGCCTAACCTGCAATGCTCAGATCCCAGAAAACTAATAATAAAAATCAATAACTAATATGTACTGAGGAAAATGTTGATTACAAGATGACCATTCAACCCTTCTAGTCGACACTTCTGTCATGAATAAAGAAACTGCTGGGTACTCAGCTGGTCAGGCTTCATATGTCAAGAGAGAAACAGAGTTCACATTCGGGCTGATGACCTAATTCTGGTAGAGGTTCAGGATGCTGATGAACTGTGGCCACTGTGTTCCAAAGACAATGCATAGTACTCCCATCCCTATCTGCTCAAGAACCTAAGTGATAGTGATAAACATCATAGCGGTTAGCGTAACACTATTACAGCGCTAGTGACCCAGCTTCAATTCTGGCCACTGTCTATAAGCAGTTTTTATGTTCTTCCTGTGTCTGCGTGGGTTTCCTCCGGATGCTCCGGTTTCCTCCCACATTCCAAAGATGTACAGATATTCCAAACATGTACAGGTTAGGAAGTTGTGGGCACGCTATGTTGGCACCGGAAGCGTGGTGACACTTGTGGGCTGCCCCCAGAACATTCCATCGAGAAAAAAATACATTTCACTGTGTGTTTCGATGTACATGTGACTGATAAAGAAATCTTATCTTATCTTCAATACCCTTATCAATCAGATGATTACTCATTTCTTTTTGAATTAAATATTCCATTCTAATTTGTGTAGACAATCCATATGTACATCAATACCTACAATCCCTTCTGCTTATAGGGGGTATGTTGCTGTTAAGGATTGGGCCCAAGACCTTCCTCACTAATCTAGAAGCACTAGAGGTTCCCCAATGCTTGGTTCCTCAGCCTGACATCACCACCTGCACCACTGTTGAAACATCTTCCCTTCACACTACCTTGTGTTCCAACGCATCCTTCTGAAACTGATTGATGCTCACACCTCTTGCAGAATTGTACTCTGCCCAACGAGTGAATTTTTATTCTTATTGATCATTGCCAAACATAACTGAATAAAACCCACTAGATTGGATGGGAAAGCAGGCACAGATCGATCCATGGAAGAATATAAATTCAAGTATTTTTGTGATAACAAGGTGGTAAGAATTTATTCAATTGCCTAAAAGAATTTGTCATAACTGATATACCTGTAATGTGCTTCTTTGGTGTTGGCTAACAGTTTAGTGGGGTGTCAGTCGTGGTAAGCATTGACTGTTTACGTGGTGGAGATTGGTGTTGCACCAGCATCCAACCTGAACTGGTTATTCTCCTGTGTCACAGTGAAATAAATTATTTATACAGAATAAGGTACATTTAATAATGAAATTGGAATAGAGTTGGAAGGAACTCAGTAAAACTTCAGGCATTGACATTCAGGGTTTAATGAGAAAGGATATAGACATTGTAAAGCAATCCTCAGATAAAAAAAATGCAAATCCCAAAGATTTTCATTCATTGAAGGACAGTGATATCATTGTATCAGAGACAGTTGTAACAATCAGTTTAACCATCCACCTTCATTGGGTCTGATATGCAAGATGGAGACACAGGAGACTGCAGATGCATAGAAGAAGGAGGAACTCAGCAGGTCAGGCAGCATCTGTAGAAGGAAATGGACAATTGATGTTTCAGATCGAGACCCTTCATCTGGATTGATGTGCACGGTGTTGATTACACCATCTGGAATACTTCCTCTGAAAGAACTGGCTCCTCCCTTCCTTTCCCCAAGGGAATTAGACATTATATGAATTAAATTATGTGCTTCATTTGCACCCAACAGTTACGTTGTGAAATATTTTACAGTGCCATAACACACCAGTATTCCCCAGGTAAACTTTCCAAAAAACAGTCTCACATCGGGGTAGTCGCTAAATTACAGGACAGCGTATCTTCCAGTTCTATCCAGATATAGCTCATTCCTGAAATGTAATGTCAAGCACATTTTATGTTGACTAGCTAAGTACAAATTCTTGTGAAGGTACTTCAAAGCATCTTCCTTCAATCAAGTGAGATTTTTACATCTGATAGTTAGTTGAGGTATAATCCATTAGTGCCTTAGTTTCACTTCAAGAACATAATTGTATGGAGCTCCATTATTACTGGAAGAGGAGACAGCATGTCAAATTATTTATATTCAGAGCAATCTTACAAAAGTTGAGTAATGGATACAAACCTCATTGCACAAATTGAGAATGACCCATTTGTAAGAAGTGCCAATATTCCAGAGCGGGAGCCTTATAAAACAAGCCAGCTATGTAAAATTTAATCAACATGATTCACTATGCCCACTTACTATTTATTTGCTTCGGTACCAAGGGGGAAGAATACAGTGGTGGTGAGGCCTTTCCTCTAGGTAACTATTGGGAGTGATGGGGTGTAAAGAAAGACATAGAGTCACACAGCACGGAAACAGACCCTTTGGCCCATCCGGTCAATGCCGACCAAGATGCCCATCCAAGCTAGTCCCATTTGCCAGCATTTGGCCCATAACCTTCTGAACCTTTCCTATCGATGTACCTGTCCAACTGCCTTTTTTTAAATATATTTTTTTAAATTAAATTTTACTTACAGCGTGGTAACAGGCCGTTCCGGCCCAATGAGTCCACGCCGCCCATTTTAAACCCATGTTAATTTATCCGTACGTCTTTGGAATGTGGGAGGAAACCGGAGCACCCAGAGGAAACCTTCCATTCACCTGCCACTGTCATCCAACTCCAACCCCCCCACCTCTCCCTTACCTGGCACAACCTGCCTGCCATCTTTCACCCCTTCTTGATCAACCAATCACCCTGGACTCCTGTCACACCACTCCCTTTTTCCTCTTAATACCAGCCATCTTCCCTCTCTACTGTCAGTCCTGACCTGAAACATTAATAATTCCTTCCCCACCCCCCACATTTGCTGCTCAACCTACTGAGTTCTTGCAGCAGATTGTTGTTTAACATCCTGGTGAACTCTTTTGCACCCTCTCCAAAGCCTCCACCTTCTTCCTATAGTGTGGTGACCAGAACTTCACACAATATTCCAAATGTGGCCTTACCAAAGTTTTATATAGCTGCAATATGACTTCCCAACTTATACTCAACACCCCAACCAGTGAAGGCAATCATACCATACACCTTCTTTACCACCCTATCCACTTGTGTTGCTACTTTCAGGGAGCTATGGACTTGCACCCTAAGATCCCTCTGTATATCAATGCTCCGAAAGGTTCCTGCCATTTATGTAAACCTTCCTCTTGCATTTGACCTCCCAAAATGAATCACCTCACACTAGTCCAGATTAAGTTCCATTTGCAGTTCCTCTGCCCAGATTTCCAACTGATCTGTATCCTGCTGTATCCTTTGACAATCTTCCTCACGATCTACAACTCCTTCAATTTTACTACTCAGACTACCTACATTTTCATCCAAGTCATTAATATATATTACAAACAGAGTTCCCAGCACTGATCCTTGCAGAACACCACTGGTCATAGACCTCCAGTCAGAATAACACCCCTCCACCACTACCCTCTGTCTTCTATGGCCAAGCCAATTTTGTATCCAATTTACCAATTTACTTTGGATCCCATGTGACTTAATCTTTTGGAAGAGCATACCATGAGGGATCTTGTCTGTGTAGGCAACATCCACTGCCCCACACACTTCCTCAAAAGAACTCAATCAAATTCGTGAGGCAGGACCTACCCCAAACAAAGCCATGCTGACTTTCCCTAATGTTCATGATTTTCCAATTGTGAGTAAATCCTGTCCTGAATAATCTTCTCCAACAGTTTCCCTACCACTGATGTAAGGCTCACGGGCCTATAATTTCCTGGTTTGCCCCCTTTCCCCTTCTTAAACAGAGGGACAAAATTGACTATTCTCCAGTCTTCTGGCCATCACCCATCACTAAAGAGGATACAAAGATCTCTTTCGAGGCCCCATCAGTCTCTTCTCTTCTTTCCCTCAGTATCAGACCCTAGGGATTTATCCATCTTGGTGCAGTGCTCTTCCTCAGTGCAGTGTCCCAGGTATAACCATCTTCAACAGCTTCATCAATGACCTTCTTTCCTTCATAAGGTCAGGAATGGGACACTTGCCCACAATTACAATACTCAGTCCTACTTTCAGCTTCCCATAAATTGAAGCAGTCCATACCTCCATGCAGCAAGAGTGTTAAGTGGTGGTAACATTCACATCACACATGCAGTTCAATGATCTTTTCTAATAGGAGAATGCTAGCTACTTCCCCTTGACATCCAGTGGCAAAGCAACCATTGAACCCCTCTGCCATCTCATCCAATGCATTGCAATTAGCCAGAAACTTAACTACAGCAACCATATAAATATTGTGGCTACACAAACAGATCTGGTTGCTATTTTCCAGTAAGTAAATCATTTCCTAACTCTCCAAAGTCATTCTACCATCCATGAGGAACAAATCTGATGAAAGGTTAGAGGACTGCTAGCTTCAACAACATTCTAGAACATCAACACTATTCAGAATGAAGCTATGCAGTTGGGGTCAGCTCATCCACCATTGTGATGATCCACTCCCTCCACCATTGATACGCCGTGGCTATCGCCTACCTGATTGACAGCTCATCCACTTCTCCAATGATTCACTCCCCACAAAGGTGCACTGTGATTTTCATGTGTGCATTTGCAAAATGACCTACAGCTGACCAAGACTTCTTTGTGACCTCCCAGAGCTGTAATGTTGGAGGACAAAAGCTCTAGAGTCAGAAGAATGTCACTACCTGCAGGTTCCGCACTGTTTCACACACCATCCTGATTTGGAAATACATTTACCAGGTCAACTTTTTACTAATTTCAGCAGCTGAAGGTGGTGGCTCAGCACTGGGGAAATTTAGGGACTGGTATTAAATGCTAGGATCTAGTAAGATCCAGGTCCCTTTTCAGAGTTTTATGGGGAAGCTCATTGATGGACTGATTATTGTTTGTCTTCACCATTTTATCCTTTGCCTTTTTAAAGAGATTGTAATATATTGTCTCTGTAGCATGAGCCAGAGTGATAATGTAATCATAGAACTTTACAGCCAGAAAATAGGCTAATTTATTAAATTTATGCTAATATCTTGTCTCTATTAGTCACTAGCTATGTTAACACTGAATACTTACATTGTTTGGGTAATTAAATGCCACAGAACCCATATCTAATACATCAAATAAAGTATGAACTTTCCAAATATATGCATGATTCAGTTCACTTGAACAGAGAATTCAATGGTTGATTAAGCCCTAGAGGTGACTGATTTGAATTTGACAAATGGCAATAAGAAACATATAAACATCCAGGTATTGCTTTGATGAATCAATGAATAAATGCATAATACAGTATGTGACTACAACTTTCAGACTTGGATTCTCCCAGGTATACTTTCCAGTCTTTGAATCAGTTGAACTCAATTGTGGCATCACATTTATTGCAATTTGGTTATGATTCAGTGCGAAATACTGAAATGTACATGTAAAACAACTAAATATGGAGTATGCTTGGTAACTTTCTACTTGGTAGTTAATTCCTAATAATGGTTTATTAAATTACCCTTGAAATTAATGTAATTAGTGTATTAATATAATTAGAACACATTTCTTATTTTGGTTATCTATAATTTTCCTGGTGCCTAAGCATTGCTCCTCTCCAAACAGAACCTCTAGAAAATACACTGCCCAGCATATGCAACAACTACAGCAATGGCTTCAAGGTCTGCCAAAGGTGAACATTCCTATCTGTTTGCCAAGTGCGTGGTGTGTTCTTAGTTGAGTTATTCCGATAATCGGTAATCAGGCACCTAATCCCTTTAAAGCTCATTCCATTTGGAACCACAACAAATGTGCTCTCATTCTTTAATGTGATTCATTTAGAAAGTTACCTAATCTTCATCCTATATCTTAAAATCAACTTTTTTGGCATTTTGAATTGTTGCGTCAGAACTTATTTTATACTTCACATTGTGAAGTTTTGGTGCACCAATAAAATCAAGAGTAATCTTTTAAATAAAGGGTCAATAACTAGGGCTGCAAGTGGCTTGAAAAATAATCTCTAGTCTTCTCATTTATGAGATGAGAAAAGAGGTAAAGGGTACAGTTTATCCAGAGGTCATCACGGATTGACAAGATTGTCACATAAACTTTTTGCATGATCAAAGTGCTTGTTCAAATGTTTTTTGAATGGTCAATCCTATTACAGAAAGCAGTTTGGGTCCCTTTGTGAAATGTTATTTAGAGATCACTATTTTAATAAATTACAAAATTACATGCTTTTTTATTGCTCTGTTAAAGGATTTAAGAAATGATGTTTTCATTTTTAAAATAGTCACATCAACAGCTTCGTCAGTGCATTACTTTACTGCCAACTTAAGTAAATATTCATCTTCAGTGCTTCCATCATAGAGCCTCAGGAGTGACACTGGAAATTTAGATAATTATCTACCCATGATTAACTGTGTGCTAATTTAAAAAAGTCACATCTTGATAGATTACAAAGTTTAGTCAGAGAGATAGCGATGATGAAAATGTATTTCCTGATTTATGAGGGCTGTGTCTTGGATTTTCACCTATCTTTCATCAAAAATGTTCCACGTTTCTTTCATATATGATAAAGACAGTGATTTATGTTGCTCTGTTGTATCATAGAAACAGATAAACTTTGATTCAAAAAAATGCTGGAAACACTCAGCAGGTCAGGCAGCATTTGTGGAAAGAGAAGCAGAGTTAACATTTCAGGTTGAAGACCCTATCCCAAGTAAAAAAAACCAAGCAAGTTTTAACTTGGAGGGTGGGATGGTGTCAGGGCATGGATAGGACAAAGGGAATATCACTGGTATCTCTACCCAGGTGATCTTAATGTTCATGGAGCTGTTTCATTAATAGATTAATGAGGACAGTTAGAGAGACCAAGAAAGCAAAGGGAGGTGTTAAAGTGTAAAATGCTGAAGCCTGTCACCAAAAGGAAAATCCTTATATTAGGCAGTATCTGTGGAAAGAGAAAAACTGAGTAGATATTACATGGAGCAGGATTGATGGGCTGAATAGCCTACTTCTGCTCCCTTATCTTGTGTGATCTTGTACAGACATAAACAATCACTTTAATTCTTCATTCTAACTCTCACTCTGATCTTTATGTAGCCTCCTATACAGTTCCACAAAATCCAATATAAACTGGAGAAACATCACCTCACCTATTGTCCAGGCACTTTACAGCCTTCAGGGCTCAATATCAATTTGAACAATTCCAGATAACTTGCTTTCCTTGTTTGTACCAGAACTGGCCAATAAGGAGAAACAAAGCCAAGCTTTCTCATGTTACCAGCAAGGATGATATTCATACATGGTACTAATTAGATCCATATCCTCCCCTACCAATTATGAATTATAATGCACTTATTAGTAATTTAACCTAACTGCGATAAACTAAATCAGAATACTTGAAGATCCAGGAACAATTCTAGTTCAATCTCTATACAACACAATAGGAGGCTTTAGTTCACTGAACCATCAAGCATATCCTTTTCAAAAGAACATAAAAAGGCTATCAGATGATTATTTCTTTTTTCTCTCTCTTTCATTTTTAACTCTTTTTGGATTGCATACTTGAAATAATCTGTTTAGTTTCTCTTCCAACGAAAAGTCATCAACTTGAAGCATTGGGTTTTAAATGAACCATCTGGTGGCTGTTACTTTTAAATACGTCTTTCCAGGGTCCTAAAATGACAGGCAGAAAGTCAATCCCTACCACAGGAGATCAAGGCAAATAAGGAGTCCTTTATCAAAGGCCAACATATGAAGTTAATGCAGAAACACGGCTGCTTCAGGTTTCCATTGCAACGTTTTCCCAGAGGCTAGCCATTCAAACAATTAGTCTATCTATCTAATTCAAATAATTCATTTCCAGGTATTGTGTATGATTGGGAACTGTGTCACAGGGAAACTAAATGGGGCACATCTGCAAAACAAGCAAAACTAATAACTCTCTGTAGTTGGCAATCCTTTGGCTAGGAGATTTTTGTATCCAGTTCTAGAAATCCAGCAGGAAGGGCAAAGAAAGCAAGTAACTGTAAGGGCATTTAAGTGTGAGCATAAATCAATGTTCAGTTTTATAGTTATGGACAGCAGAGAAGTATTTGGTTAATTTGACACTGAAGTGAATAGTAATACTTAAACATGCTAGTGTACAAACTGGCTGATGTGGAAAATGGGTAGAAATAAGAGTTCTAGTGGTTTGAATGGAAAGGATTGTCTGCAAGGGATCAAGGGAAGTTTTAGCTAATTTTCAATTTTTGTATGATTTTAGTTAATTTATGTATTTTGCTGTTTATAATAGCCTTACCCTTTAAATGCATATTTCATATGCTTAATATTTTTTCAGTTCAAATACTAATAATTTAAGACTAACTTTGAATGTCAGAAATGTTCAAGACGTTCATAATGCTTAGACAACAGCCTCAGCTTTCAGAGGTTTTCTCAGTATTTATTTGCAAATGATAGAATTTACATGCAGAAGGCCTTGCTTCACCATTGAAGATGGAGTCAGCTGGCCTTGTGAGATCCATATCAACTATGAATTGATTTTTCCATAGGTCAATGGTGAGGTCATTGCTGACCCCAAAATCCTGAACTTGCGGTGGTAAGTCTGGCAACTAGCAGATTTCATTATTGAACTCTTTGGTGAAGAAAAGATAACTCAAGCATTCTTGCTCATTGAAGTGAAGGGAAAACAATTACTTCACTACTGAATGTAACAACCACGAATGTAAAGGTATATTTTGCACTGATTCTTCCTTTGTATATTTGTTGTTATCATGAATAAAGTCTATTGTTGAAATTGAAAAAGAGAAGACAATTACTTACTAAAGCCCTAAGCAGAAGTGGTTCCCTAAGACCACCCCACCACAAATTCACATTTTGGCAGCTTGTTCTGCTCTGTAAAGTCTTTTCATACCTGCAACTAGCAATGAGTTCTCCCTGTGATGGTGTGAGCTTCCCCTGGTGCTCTAGTTTCCTTTCACATCCCAAAGCTGCGCAGGTTGTTGGGATAATTGACCACTGTAAATTACCCGTAGTGTGGGTGATGCTGGGAGAATCAGGGCAGTTGATTGAAAGAGAATACGCTACGAGGAAGCAAGGGGAGAATGTGATTGATGGGAATGCTCTGAGAACTATCACAGACTTGAGGGGCCAAATGGCCTTCCATTTCCTAAGATAGTTTGAGAACTGATCTGTGAATAATTTAAAATCCCCTTAAAAATGACCATTTGACTTTGGGATGGGTGTGGAGGTGGAGGGCTGCATGAAAGATCCCCTTGTAAAGTTAAGGCACTGATTATGTTGGAGAATGGCATTTGAAAATGTGAGTGCTGGCATCAAATCAATATTGCATCAAAATTTATGCAATCGTCTCCTTTAGGCAGAGTATTGCATAAATTTAGGTAGAAAAGAAAAGTCCTCCAAAAATAGTGCCTTTGCAATTCCATTTGGGAATATTTATATAATTCTCAGAGAGAATTTCCCAGCACTGCTTTCAATAAATGCCATTTGCTTAACAGTTTGACATGTGTCTGATGGTTTTCAGCCTCTTTGTCTAAAAGAGAGTAAATTCATTTCACTTAACAAAGATGAGGAGCTCATGCAGCAACATGTTATCTATGACATTGTCAGAATACCATGCAAACTGTAATTTTTAACTCTTAGACTCTCCTACACTTCAGCAGATAAACTCTGGATGACCTATGGTAAAAGGCAGAGCGTTCTGCGGCATTGGGCATGCACAATACTGTAGTGGTTAGCATAACGCTTTACAGCGCCAGCGACCTGGGTTCAATTCCAGCTGCTGAGTGTAAGGAGTTTGTACGTTCTCCCTGTGTCTGTGTGGGTTTCCTTTGGGTGCTCCGGTTTCCTCCCATGTTCCAAAGACGTACAGGTTAGGAAGTTGTGGGCATGCTATTTTGGCACCAGAAGTGTGGTGACACTTGTGGGCTGTCCCAGAACACTATACAAAAGATGCATTTCACTGTGTGTTTTGATGTACATGCGACTAATAAAGATATCTTATGTTGCAAAACTATCTTTAAAAAAATGATAATAACAGGTCTGACATGTTTCATACATGTCTCAGGGTAATTACAATGAGAACGCCTTGGGGATTGTTTCAGTCATATTTGTTGATGTGGCAAAGCATATCTACATTCAATAGAATACCAATCATTAACTCTGTGGAAGATGCTGTACAAAAATCAACAACACATTAAAATAACAGGACTAGCAAATTGAACAAACGTGCAAAAATGAAAGCCATCTCTGCATTTCAACCGATGCCTTAAAAGGGTAAAGCAGCAAAAGGGAGAGAAAATGACACAAACATACAAAACAAATTTAAGGTTATTGCTTTCAGAGAAAGATTTCAGTAACCAAGCTCTCCAGAACCCCAGTTCATCCTTCAAATGTGGGCACTGATGCTTGTTCCTCAGTCCTGTGAGAACATGGCATTTTAACTATCTCCAATAGCTTTTGCCAGTTTGAAACAAATACCAACAGGGTTAGCAAATCTAGTATTAAGTAAATCCTACTGAGTAGTTCTTTAATATTAATTTTTTTCTCTTTGCCAGCCTGTGATGTATCCAGTTCACATAGAGAAGTAGACCTGGATGTCTGTGTAAGTAAGGTAAAAATTCTTAACCATAAAATATAGGCAGTGCAATGGAATACCCAGTAAAAAGACTACCAGAGAAGCTAGGTTTAAATTACTGCTAACTCCAATTGAAAGGAAGGTCGGATCCTTGGCAAACAGCCTACAAAGAAATGTTTTCACAGACAAGAAAGCAGCCTTGAGAACATCATATCTTTCCATTACCATTGAGAATGAAATCATTGACAAATGTCATCAGATCAAATTGACATAGTTTATGGGAAAAAAAATGTTTATTGTTTAGTTATTCTGGGATGAAATTTTATGGTAAAGTTATAGATTTTTAGCACTTGAGAAGCAAACTGCCTTCTTGCAACTTCAAGATAGATCACTGTGGGCCAAAGCATTACATCCCTTTGGTCCCACAGGAAAAAGGCAAGTGTTGGTTGAGCTATGTTCAAACACATTCAGGGACTTAAACTAGTTAAACATGACTGTATATATATTTTGTACCCATCACTGGAATAGGTGACATTGCTTAATATCTGTCTCAGCGTAGATCACTATCATTTCAACACTAGAGAGTATTAATTTTGTGTGGGCAAATAAAATTCACTTTGTTCACCTATTATGGTGCCAGATTGAATTATTGGCTCAGCACATGTTTTAACCTTGCAGCATTCAATGAGCACATAACTAAAGTTAGCTAAGTAACTTCTTTGAGTGAATGGAGATCTGAATTGGCAAATCCTACATAAAATTCTCTCTGTGACTTTGCTTTCTGGTTTAAGACCATTACCTCTGTAATCCTCCAAGAACTTTAATCCCTCATGTTTCTTTTCTACGTTATGGTCCTTGGTGACGTCATCCGAAGACAATACTGTCAGGGTCCCAAAGTTACCAACATGACAACTGCCTTTACCTCACCATAACCTGTTTTGATCTATTCAATGCTACTAATTTTTCATGGTGCTTCTCCAACAGCCTGTACTGAAATTTCTCCAAATGAAACATTATGAAGATTGAAGTAATGTATATAACTGCTGCCAGAAAACTTATTTCCTCACTACTGAATGCATTCCCCTCCTTGAAGGAAGCTGAAGCAAACTTGTTGCAAGCTCAGTATCCTATTGATTTCAAGATGGGCTTCCAAATGCGTAACTTGTTCAGCACCAAGGCCACCAACTTCCACCGCCCCAATAGTGCCTACCTTCACTCCTGCCTCAGCGCTTCTGCTACTGAAAACATTACCAATGCTTTTGTTAACTCCTAACTCAAATATTCAAAATCTTTCCTGTCTGGGCCCTCAGCTTGTTCTCAGCATTAACCAGCACCTTCAAAATACTGCTGCTCATATTATTATTTACACAAGTTCCATTCACCTATCACCACTGGCCTTGCTAACTTATAAGATAGGATAAGATATTTATTTATTAGTCACATGTACCTTGAAACACGCAGTGAAATGCATTTTTTT
>JARFYF010000036.1:8980411-8996109 GCA_030265395.1 Rhina ancylostomus | reverse complement strand
AAAGTTAATCCCAAGAGAGCAATAAAAGTAGGTTAATTTTCCTAAAATGGATGCTGTAAAGGCAAAACTGGACCAACAGTTTATATCAGCTGGATTAAGGCGTTCAGTGAAGCTAACGTAGCTGCAAATCAGCTTGACAATAGGAGTTACTTTTCTATTGCCGGTCACTGACCTCAGGAACTTCTGTTCTTAGATTGCAGCTTGCCAGATGAGAAATATACATCCGATGCCAACATCACTAATATAAGTTCCTGCAGCATACAGGCCACTCAAATATTTGATAATTTATATAACTCATGTTTGACATAATTGTAATGTACTGAGATGCTGCTGCAAAAAGTTAATTTTCACAGCATTTATACCCTGGGTATGTACGCCCATGACAATAAACTTGAACTTGAACTCGAAATCCCATATTTCAATGTGAATTCATCAGTGGGCAGATACAATACCTTTAACAAATTTGAGCCCAGGCTAAAGACCTTGATAGACAAGAATTAATAACGGAATTATTTGGATAAGTCAGCAAGTGAACCCAATTCTCATTCAGGCTCATATAGATAATGTGCACTTTTAGAAGAAATGACCTTGACAGACCAGAAGAGTCTGTTTGCTGGTTTATGCTGTTAACTGATCAGTCTGGGGATCCAGCAACCAAGTTTTATAAATAATGCTTCGCAAATTCCTTAAACACAGGAAAACATTCCACAGTGCTTCACAAAAATCACAGGCATTGAGCAGTGATTACAAATTTGGTCAATGACAGAGGTTTAAATGAGGCCCTGGGGTAAGAGAATTACAGACCTGAAACAGGCTACTTGGCTTAAATAGTCAACACCGGGTTTACAAGCTGCATCCCATTCTGATGACTTTGCCTGTTCAGCACCCACTCCAAAGCCCATCACCCTCAAATGCAAAAAAGCCTCCCTTCAAATGTGTTGCTGCTGCCTGCTTCAAGCGCTCTGCACAGCTGAAAGTTTCCCATTCTAATTATCTTCTACATAAAAACAATCCTCATAAAATTCTTTATTTGAATTAATTGGTTCTCTCTTGGGTTGCCAAATGACTCATTCTGAAATATGCTATTTTTGTGGGTTATAGATGCAGGAATAAAGATATACTTCCTATGGAGGTGTTCAGAATTTTGAGCATCATAGATTCTTACAATAAAATTCAGCATTTTATATGTTTATATTCATTAAAACACTTGCAATACTTTGTTAAAATCGTGGATTTAGGAATAATGTAGTGAATGTCAATGTGTTAAATGCAGTGACAAAACCTTATGTCTTGTTTGGTTGTTCAAAGATTTTAGTTAAACACTGTTGCCTTTTGTTGAACAATCCCTGTGTAGGATGCTTAAAACAAAAATATGTTTTCCTCTTGGGACAAAGAAATTGTTGGAGAATATAGTTGTACTATTGAAAAAGAAACAGCAAATGCTTAGAGTACTCAGGAGTCCAATTTAAACTGTCATTAAAATGAAGGCCATTTCTGGTGAAAGATAATTGGTCCAATGCATTAACCTTGTTTCTCTCCACAGATGCTGCTTCACCTGTTGGGTAGTTCTACCATTTTTGTTTATATCTTAAATTTATAGATAATGCAAGGCTTTTTTTGGCTTTTTTAATTATGTAAGCTATCGTATTGTCTGCATCTTGCAAATATATGGTTTCAAATCTTTTCTACTAAGACTTAGTAAGCTCGTGTGATGATGATGATGATAAAGAATTTTAATAAGCACAATTATCATGAAAAGTTATATACAATCAAGAAAGGAACTTTTCCTTTGACTATAATGGTAATTCCAACAGGATATTAATTCAAGTAAATGTTCAATAAGTAATAATGAGGTTGCATGTAGTAATGACCTGTTCAGCTTGTCATTAGTGAAGTTTAAAGGCAATTACAATTTTGTGTGCCCTGGTTCAATTTTTTTTCATGTTATTCATTCATGCAAAGTGGCACCACTGACAAGTTCACCATTTATTTCACAATTCTAATTGCTCTTGAGAAGGTTGTAGTGAGCAAAATATTTGAACTGCTGGGGAAGTTACTCTATTGTTATATAAGGAGTTCTCAAATTTTGGCCTTGTTGTATTGAATGATTGGCAATGCAGTTCAAGATAGGCGAATGTGCAACTAGGAGAGGAACATAGACCTAATGGGAGGCCAGGGAAGAAATTGCAGAGGCTGTTGTAGAGACATTTGCTTTGTCATTAGCCACTGACAAAGTTCCTGAAGACTGGAGGGTGGCTAATGTTGTTCCATTGTTCAAGAAGGGTAGCAAGGATAGGCCAGGGAACCATAGGCCGGTGAGCCTGACTTCAGTTGTAGGGAAGTTAATGGAGGGAATTCTCAGGGACAAGATCTACCATCACTTGGAAAGTCAAGCCTGTCAGGAATAGTCAGCATAGTTTTGTACGTGGCAGATCATGTCTGACGAATCTTTTGGTTTTTCGAAGAGATATCTAAGGAGATAGATAAAGGTAAGGCAGTGGATGTTGTTTATTGTGGAATTTAGCAAGGCCTTTGACAAGGTCCCACATGGCAGGCTGCTCTGAAAGGTTAGGTCACATGTGATTCATGGGGAGGTAGCGAGACGGATTCACAATTGGCTTGATGATAGGAAGCAGAGGGTGATGGGTGAGGTGATGCATTTTGGACAGTCAATCCAGGGTTGGACTCATACAGCGAATGGCAGGGTACTGATGAGTGTTGTGGAACAGAGGGACCTGGGAATACAAGTGCAGAGTTCACTGAAAGTGGCTGAGCAAGTAGACAGTGGTGAAGAAGGCATTTAGCATGCTGGCCTTCATCAGTCAGGGCATCGAGTTTGTCAGTAGAGACGTTATGTTGCAATTATATAAGTTGTTGGTGAGATTATACTTGGAGTATTGTGTACAGTTTTGGTCACCCTGTTACAGGAAAGACATTGTCAAGATGGAGATAGTGCAAAAGAGATTTATGAGGATGCTGCCTGGACTCGAGGGCCTGAGTTATAGTGAGGGGTTGGACACACTGGATCTTTATTCCTTGGAGCGTAGAAGGATGAGGGGTGACCTCATAGAAGTTTATAAAATCATGAGCGGTATGATAAGGTGGACAGTCATAGTCTTCTCTCCTGAGTTGGGGAGTCCATAACTAGAGGGCACAGATACAAGATAAGAAGGGAGATATTTAAAAGAGACCTGAAAATTAACATCTCAACACAGAGGGTAATGAGTACCTGGAATGAGCTGCCAAAGCAAGAGTTTGAGGTGGGTACAACTGCAATATTTAAGAGACATTTGGATAGGTACATGGAGGGAGGGGCTTGAAGGGTTATAGGCCAAATGTGGGCAACTGGGACAAGTAGGGAAATGCTGTGGTTGGCATAGACCAGTTGAGCCTCTTTCCATGCTGTGACTATGACTATGTAAGTGGTGGTGTTTGTATTGTCTGATCCTTCTCTCTGTCTTGGTGGTGGAGGTCTCGGGTTTGGAAATGCCATTAAAAAAGCTTTGTTGATTTGTTGTGTTACAGTATGTCGATATACAACCATGGCATTTTTGTTGTAAAGGTCTTACTGTTTAAATTAACAGGTGGGATGCAAAATCAAGTATTTTTTTCCCTAGATGGTATTGTATTTTTAAAAGAATTGTACAGTTGTTCTCACCGGGGAAGCAGAGAGTATTCAGAATCAGAATCAGAATCAGGTTCATGATCACTGACGTATGTCATGAAATTTGTTGTTTTGTGACAGCAGTACAGTGCAAGACATAAAGACATAAAAATTACTATAAGTTACAAAAATAAATACATAGTGCAAAAGAGAAATAATGAGGTAGTGTTCATGGGTTCATGGACTGTTCAGAAATCTGATGTCAGATGGGAAGAAGCTGTTCCTGAAACGTTGAGTGTGGGTTTTCAGGCTCCTGTACCTCCTTGCCGATGGTAGTAATGTGAAGGAGGCATGTCCTGGGAGGTTAGGGACTTGCTTGTAGCAGCATCACAGCCATGTAGGTTGAAACATTCATATGTTGATCCAGATATATTTATGTTGATTTCCATTTGCCATTATTTTTGTACTTGTGAGTTCTAATGTGATTATTTGGATGTTTTAGTCCATTATACTCCTTCGGGAAGCTACAGGCCACCTGGATGGCTGTGAATTTTGTCAGCCAGGGTATAAGGAGCCAGGGTGACAATTGAAGTCATTGCTTCTATCTTATCACAATGCCCAGTACTAAGTGTGCACCGCACTACTTTTTGTTTTGACATAAAGTGAGATCTGTGAGAATAGATCCTCTGCATACTGCAGAGCTGGATGCTGACATATCAGAACTAACAAAGGCTCAGAAGGTTGACTGGAAAACTACTGCTGTTGCTAGAGATCATTGGGTAGGAGATGATTACAGTGAAATGTCAGCCCCATGTTTCCTTCATCTCACCTGAAGTGCATATAACCAAAGGACCAACGGGAAAGAGCTTATCTTGTTTATGCAAAGTGCGTAGTATGAGTTTCCTGTTACACTGCCTCCAATTATTCAGTTCCAAAGACTGAACATCAGGTGGCCATTTACAGACCAGTGTGCTAATGCCTCTTATGTGCCACTACCCAGTGTGAATGTGCACCCTCTACCCCCATTTTGCAGAAGGTCACATATCCAGGCAATGCTCCAAACCTTCAGGATAATCTCTGAGAGCTTTGCTGTCTTGATTGATTAATAGTCTTGGCATTCCACTGCCTTACTTCTAGTAACCAATAGGGATTACATTTCACTCTCCCTGTGGTGAACACTCAGATTTTTAATTATGGATTGTGTCCTTGACAGAGTATTTTTGTTGAGAATAAGGCAAAGCTTCTCATATTGTAACTTGAGAAGCCCTTTTACTGCAAATCAATCACAACAAATAAGACACTGAGTAATCTTGCTACTGCATGGACATCTCACCTACATTACAGAAATTATTTTGCATTTACCTTTTAATCTTGCATTTGATAGACAGTTAAATTAGCTTTTTTTTTATTCTGAAGTGCTTGTTTTATCTGCCTCTTGGCTGCCATGTCATTTTTATGTAAAGCATTAATTTTCCTGAGTGCAGTGGGAGTGTCAGGATGCATTCTGGGTAATTCAGAGCACCGTGCTACTTCACAAGCTATTTAGTTCACACATCAAGCCATCTTCAAAGTTAAAACATGACTATTATCAGGTGAATGACATTCTGCTGAGATGGCCCCACTATATGACAGAGTATTAGTAACTCAAGGCAGGAACAAAGGAATATGAAGCAGGCTTTCAACATTTTGCTTTGAAAACAGATTATTTACAAGGGTAGATAAATACTTGCTTCCTATCTACAGTCAAATTTCTAATCCTGCGCAACCACTAAAGTGCAAATCAAAGTTATAAATGGCATCCTCCAGAATGAGTTCCTTTTCCCTCCAATGGTTCCTTTCATGCGACAACCTATTTTCCTTCTCAAGGCCTTCCTTAATCAAAGACCACTCCCACCCCAGACATTCTCTTCTCCCCCCTCCCATTGAGCAGAAGATGCAAAAGTTTGAAAGCACATACCACCAGGCTCAAGGACAGCTTTTATGCCGCTGTTATAAGACAATTGAATGGTTCTCTGGTACGATAAGATGGACTCTTGACATCACAATCTACCTTGTCATGGCCTTGCACCTTATCGTCTGCCTGCACTGCACTTTCTCTGTAACTGTAACACTGTATTCTGCATTCCCTTGGGCTGCCTTAACGTACTGATGTGGTAAAATGTATGGATGGCATGCAAAGCAAAGTTTTTCACTGTAGCTCAGTACAGTGAAAATAATAAACCAATGACCAAATACCTATTCCTCATTGTCTAACTCAGGGGTACCAGAACAAATGGTATCATAACAAGCTGGTAAATGGGTATTTGAAGATTGGCATGGACATGGTGAGCCTGCTTCTGTGCTGTATGTCTCTATAACTCTGATTTTGTTGTATTCTGATTTCATCAATTATACCCAGGGAATCTTCAGCAATAGCTCCTTGTTTCCTCACCACAACTTTCCCATTTCTCCTAATCTCTGGTACTCCCTGGTTTTATCCTTTGCCCTCTACCTTATCGACATTGGGGGCACTATTCAAAAGCATAGCCCGCCAACTGTTTGCCACAGTGCCTGTTTCTTGGTTGTAAAATGGAAGCCAAAGCTGGAAGCACGTTGCCTGGGCTTGGGCCTAAACCTGGCAGTAGTCTCGCTTTGAAGTAACTCCCCCCCCCCCCACCCCCCGACTCTTTCATTCACCCCTCAACCACTTTGAAAATTAGTCTCTAATTTGAACAACTTTACTGTAAGATAACTAACAGGTATTCAGGAAGGATGTGGCAGCATTAGAGAAGAGATGCACCAGGATGTTGCTGGAATGGAGGGCGGTAGTTATAAGGAGAGATTGGACAGGCTGGGTTTGTTCTCACTGGAACTAGAAGGCTGAGGGGTGATCTTACAAAGGTCTATAAAATTATAATTAGGGTAGATAGAACCTTTCTCCTGGGGTAGGGGAGTTTAAAACTGGACGGCACAGCTTTACTGTGAGAGTGGAGAAATTTAAAGAGGATTTGCGAGGCAAGTTCTTCACACTGAGGGTGGTGAATCGCTGGAGTGAGCTGACAGAGGAGGTGGTGAGGGAAGATTACATTTAAAAGGGGTTTGGACACGTACTTGGATGGGAAAGGCATTGAAGGATACAGGCCTTATGGAGGCAAATGGGATTAGTGTAGATAGGCGTCTCAGTCGCTATGGGCGAGGTGAGCTGAAGGACCCATTTCTGTGCGGTTGTGTTAAAGCAGGCCTGAGGCTGGGAATCCTGGGGTGATGCTTCATCTCCTGACTACCCAAAGCCATCTGTAAGGCAAAGTTCAGAGGTGTGATACCACCCTATGGGTGAATTTACTTTTGCTCATCTCCTTTTCCCTCCAGTCCTTTGACCAATCACTTGAAGACCATGCCCCTTGGACTTTGACTCCTCTGTAAAAGAAAATCTGCCCTTCATATTCACTCATAAGTCCCACATAATTTTATTTACTTTAGTTCTGTCTCCTCTCGGTCTCTTCTGTTCCAAGGAAAACAGTTCAAGCATATTCATCCTTCTATCATCACACAATTTTCCAGACCTGCCAATATCTCCACCGATCTCCTCTGAACCCTCGCTGGTGCAGTGATCAGAACTGTATGCAGGACTCAACCTGTGGCCAAATCAGTGGGCAATATCACCCTTACATCTGTAATCTTATGTTGCCGAACCTCCCATCCCCACAGTTTGCATCCCCCTTTCATCAATACCCTTCAGTTCCACTGTCAACATTCTGCTTTGTTGACCCAACTGTCGCAGTGTGGAACTCCCAACACATTCCACCTCAGCCTTCTCAAAGAATCTTCTTTGACCAAGCTTGCAGTCCATTTCCTTCTATCTCTTTCCTTGGATGATGTCCATACTTGTCTGGTACTGCCTCTGTAAACATTTCTTTAGATTTATCTTCCTTTATTAAGGATGCTCTTAAAAGCATGCTGTTGTAGTTGTTGGCCATTTCTCTGCTGTCTCTCAGGATATTTTCTGCCATGATTTTGGCAGAAATATGTTAGTGGATGGGATTTGGAGAGAAGCCTGCTGCAACAATGTTCTCCCACCTCTTCTGAAGATGCTGCAGGTGATCTTGAGCCACATCTCTTCACAACTCTTCCAGATAACCACTTCAGGTGGTGGTTTCTCATTCCAGCCTTCTTGTTTGTCTTTGACCTCTTGCTTTACCTTACTTTCTATTTTGAACCTCTTTCTGTTTATCTGCCATTTTTTTCACCAGTAATGTGCTAAATTTCCTTTCAACAATGGGAACCTTGTTTGTGGCTGCCTTTTGACAAACAGCTCAGTTGGTGTTCTGCAGTAGTGGTGTGAGAAATATTTTGATAGGTTATTAGAAAACTTGCCAGTGGCAACTGATGTTTCCCTGAGCCTGGTTCCAGTATTCGCTTCATGAAATATATTTAGTAATTTGCTCTGTACATTCAGCTACTCCATTAGGAGCAGGGTTAGGCAGTGGGAAACTTGTATGTTTGACACCATTTCTGACCAGATATTGTGCAAACTTGTCTCAATGAAACCGAGGTCCATTATCTGATATATTCTTCTGCAATTCATGTCAGGGAAACTCCTCAAAATATCAAAGTTTTACTGGTGATTCTTCAGTTCATTTCTTCTGTCCATCATCATGAATTGCAAATACTGTTCCAACTCTGCAAATTCGATGGGTAATTGTTACCAGAGTCAAGTAGGCTATCTCCTTTAGTGCAATTGAACTGCTGTCTCATTGGCCTTATCTAACTTGCAATCTTGGCAGACTTTGACATGCACGTGCTAAGATGTTGACCTTAATTCTTTAATAACTCAAATCCTTATTCCTTGGGAATCACAACTCTTTCTGTCCCCAGGCAACACATTCTTTATTAACGAACAATGCACTCTTGCAAACAAAATATGCATGATTATCTTCATCTGAATCTGTTGTGAAATCTGGCCAACCATTGGAAGTGTCATCATATACTTTGATTAAAACATAAACTTGATTGGTTGTCCTCTCATCTGCAGTGACAGGTGATTCATCCAATCTTTTGTCCACCTATTTGTTCAGATGATGTGGATGTCTCCAGAAATGCCTGCATTTATTGTCCATCCCTAAGTTTTCCTCAGCTGACGAGGTAGGAGGCAGTTAAAGATCAATCATATTGAAGAGTCTGGAGTTGCATACAAACCAGACTGGGCAAGGACTGTAGGTTTCCTTCTTTGAAGGTATGAGTGACCCAAAGAGTTGTAACAATCCAGAAATTTTAGTCACTGTTATTGAAAGTGGCTTTTTTTTACTTCCAGATTTGTTGCATTACTTATATTTAACTTCCCCAACTGTGGAATTCAAACTCCTCCCCAGAACTTAGCCTCTGAGCTACAGTATCACTTCAAAAAGCAAAATGCAGGTTTCTTTTTTGCTATAACCTGTAATAATGAGGGTAATCTTGAGACAGCTTGCTTTAATATGTGCTTCATGTTTTACTAAATCTTGGAGCACTTCTTTCAGCTGGCTGAGATGTGAAATCATCTAAATAACGCTCAGGCTCTTTGACCCCTTCCAAATTTTGGTTTATTATACTCTGAAAAATTCTTGGGCTGTGTGTGGTGATGAAATTCCAAAAGGCAGTTTACTTGAACTGAAAATTATCCAAATGTGTATTAATAGGATAACTTAGACTTCTTCTCAAATCCTAGAAGGTACGCTTTGACAGATGAGTCTTTCAAGTTGCGATTAGGTCTTGTGCATTTGGTTAAGGATCGGTTAGATGCCATTCATGAACTTGATTAACAATTACATTACAAACACCACCCTTGCAGACCATCTGACTTTGGCATCACATTGATGAAGTCACGGTTAAGTTACTGGACCATGGGTGAAGGACCATTGATCCAGAGGCAGAAGTTTGAATCCCACCACAACATTAATTCAATAATCCTAGCATTAATACTTGTCTCAATAATAGTAACATGATACTACTGGATTGCTGCACCTGTTTAACTGATGATCTTCTGGGGAGTAAATCTTCCATACTTCCCCCAGCTTTGCCTATGTGTGACTTCACTCCTAGCAGTGTGGTGAACCCTTCACTGTTCCCTCATTTCAGGGGTAATTAGGGATGGACAATGACTGTTGGCGTTGCCAGCGACATCTGCATCCCATCTGAGTTTGCTCAGCTTTGGAAGCGATGGTCCAAGACATGTGTCTGTCAGACCTTGCTCTGTTTCTCCACTTGGAGCAGGGCATCCTGGTCAAAGCTGACATTGACAGGTCTTGCATTCCTCTCAATTCTCACACAAGCTTTGAACCTTGAATTGCAATGTCTGCTTTGCTCAAAACCCTTGGGTACTTCATAATCACATCCTGCAATGTGAATTTTGCTTCAACACATTCCAGTCCAATTTCAACGTCCAACCAATTTTTCCTCAGACCAATTTTTACTCAGCTCTGCAGTAGGCACTCCCAGTTTTCCATTCTAAACCTCCATCCTGGTGTTACTGCCACAGTCAGATGCCCCACTCAGAGGAAAAATGAAAATCAAGGAACTGCAAATCTGAAGTAAACACAGAAAATGCTGGAGGTCAGAGAGCAACCGTGGAAAGTGAAATAGAGTTGATGTTTCTGGTCAAAGACTCTTCCTTGGAGTTGGAAAGGAGTGGAAACAGGTTGTACCCAGAGGGAACACTAATGTTCACCCTGCTACAGCAAGAAGAGATGGGAAGGGCTCCAGAGCAGATTATCAGCAGAGGAACCCAGATGGTATCAGTTTCTATCTGACACATGTTGAATGTGGACTCATACTGGCACACAACTGGATGGCATTGGCCTGTGTGAGGAGTTGGGTGAGAGCTCTGCTTGCCAAGGCTGAACACTGCTGCCAGTGGCAGCTTATTGCTGTGGTTAGATCTGCTGAAGAGCACTTGGAGTAGAGGCCATACCTTGGAGTGAGGTATGGCTTTTCCCAAAGGATGCCATGAAGATGTGAAAGTCTGCCCGCAATATAGAATGGCTTATGGGAAGAGAGTTACTATGGTTTGAAACCTAATCCATGAAGGACACTACTTAAATTTACAGTCTTCGTTCAGTTGTTAAAAATGTCAAGGATGTTTGATTAGCAATGCAGATTCTCTGTGCCGGAGGGCCTGTTTCCATGTGCATGACTGAATGACTCCATGACGAGCAGGCAGTGTGTCTGGCCATCTATTACTTCGAGAGAAAAAACAGCACCAGAATCCCTTCAGTTGTTTTTTACCCAGTAAGTTAGTCTTGTGGGTTGCATAAGCACCACCTGAACTTCTGCATCTACTTGCTTTGAATAAAAACTGCCGTATACTCTCAACAAATTATCTGCTTATAAATGTCACGCTCAAAGTGACTTCTGTGTTGGAAGATAGAGCACATTCTATTTCAACAGCCTAGTATGATTTATCCTGATGAATTGAAAATTCACTTCTGCATACAGAATTGTTCAATGACTGATGTCAAATTTTGACTCAACTTTTTTTTATTATAAATTACCATGCTCAGATTTATAAATAGAAATAAGTGAATGTACCCTTTTAATCAGAGCTTCCTATTAATGGTGGTGCTGGACTATATGCATTCTGAGTCTCCCACATCCTTAGGCAGATTGACAAATTAATTACTCTGTTCCAGTCAACTATATTCCTCAAGTTGCTGTAAGCTGTTCTATTTGAACAAGAAATAGTATTATTATTAAATAAAATTAAGGGCAGGTTCTACAACTTAAAATGAAACAAACTTACACCTAAACTTGGTACTCAAAATCCTCCACCTCACTTCACAGGTGGAGTTGCCTCAATGTGTGCAATGTAATAATGGCTGAAAAGTGTTCAGAAACTGTCAGCATCATTAGCAAAACTGATTGAAATTTTCATTCATGCTTCTAATATTCTCCTGACAACAAATCTGGGTTAATTTGGGGGCACACTATTAACGTCCTTTTCTCGCTTGTTAATCACCAGTTAAAGGTGAAGGTGCTATTTGCTCATGCCAATTAGACAGTCCACTCTGCACTTGTGGTGTCCACAATTAATATTAATAATATTAATATAATGGAGATGTCAGTGGGAGAACTGACCTCGCATGGAAGTCAGCAGTGATTTCTGGAGCAACCACTGGGTGATTCAGGAAACTTTGCAGATACTTTAGCAGAACTAGTGGAGAGAATGAGGAGCAATAGAAAAGGGAGGCTTGAACACACAGAAGACGGTTGATGCAAAATGGCAGGACACAGAGAGATCCAACCCATTGAGGAGCAGATTGTGTGGAGATTACCTCTTGCCAAAAAAGCCCAGGACACTTCGAGGTACAACTCCCCAAGACTGGATCTGCCCATTGATCAAGTTCGGACACGACAGTAAACTGGCAAAAGGAAATAGCTGAAGAGAGTGAGGGGCTTTAGATGGATGAATAAGGTAAAGCTTTTGCCAATGGAAGAAGGTATGTCCCCAGAGGGAACGGATTTAATATAATTGAAAATGAGCCAAGGGTATGGTATGGAAACACTTTTAAACACAGTAAATAATTTTGCACTCCCTGTAAGGATGTTGGCAGCAAGTGCAGTAGTACTCTTTAAAAAGAGGAACAGAACATTTTGCAGGGCCAACAGGGAGAGGTTAGGCAGTGGAACTGATTGGAAAGCTCAGACAACACACATCCCTTTCCCAGACACCAAGATCAAGGTTCAGTCAGTTTCTGTTTCAAAACAGCAGAAGCAAGTACCACAGACACCTTGCTTCCAGATGTATTGCACAGGTGTTTGAGTAGCTTCAAGTTGCGAGAATAATAATGGCCTCCTTTCCATTATGCTCAGTGGCATATTTCTTGGCTTCTAAATACTCATCAATTTTTTTTCATCATTTCCTAGGATTGCAATGGCAGCAGGCTAGTTAAATGTCCTCAGCCTATCATTGCAACTGCAGGAGCCTATTATTTTCTTGGCAGTATTCATGTGATTTTATCTTTTGCCTTAATCCCAAAGATTCCTCCTGCTTCTCCAGATCTTTGGCCAGAGTGACAGCCTCCATGCCAGCTTGACACTTTGATTACTTTTGGGTTGCTGCTCTCCATCACGCAGAGCACTTCACTGACACCATCTGAGCAGAACCCGACTTCTCTCTTTCATCCTTAAATCCAGAAATTACACAGGGAAGAGGTATACCGGACAATAGTTGAGAGACATTTTTATGTTGTTAACAGCAGGTGCTTTCATCTGCTCAGCTGCACAATAATTTGAACAAAACTGAGCTTCCAGACAGCTTGCAAAGAGTGGCTGCTTCACATCTGTTTGCTGAGTATAATTTTGACTCTGTATTAAGCTTGCCAATACAGAGATAAATTAGGAGCAAACTCTTTGTGGGTCTATGTCCTCAAGAAATGGACTGAGATTGGACAATCAGCAAATGGAAGGGAGTGCATATGATCAGAGATCTGAAATATGTCCCAAAGATAAAAGGCTAGTAACATCTGAACAACTCTTCCGTCCTTTTCTCTCCGAGTGCATCACTTTTAGATCTGAACACATCTGATTGCTCACTTATTACAAATGATTATTGGATATTAAAATATTACAAATGATGTTTGGATATCCAAAATAGCATGACTCTATCATTTGAACATCATCCATGCTGTCATATTAAATTATATTATTTTCAAGACAGATTCCAATAGCTTTCCAGTGAAAGAATCTGGAGAAATAAAAGCCACGGTAGTGCAGCAGTTAGCACAGTACTGTTACAGCGCCAGCGACCCGGGTTCAATTCCCGCCGCTGTCTGTAAGGAGTTTGTACGTTCTCCCTGTGTCTGCATTGGTTACCTCCGGGTTCTCCTGTTTCCTCCCACGTTCCAAAGACGAACGGGTTAGGAAGTTGTGGGCGTGCTGTGTTGGCGCCGGAAGCGTGGCGACTCCTGTGTGCTGCCCCCAGAACACACTACGCAAAAATATGTATTTCACTGTGTGTTTTGATAAACATGTGACCAATAAAAAGATATCTATCTTATCTTAAATTTAATGTTACTTCAAAAGCAAAAAAATAGGTATTGGAATTTTTAGTTTTGATTTCACATGCTCAAATTTGTGGGTAACTTTTATTGTAATATTTTAGCCTGGTACTGTGCAAACTGAATCATGCATTTCCATGCAATAAGACTTATTCATAAGAAAAAGATGCATTGAGTTGGGGGTAATGTATCAGCATGGACAGAAGGCAGAGAGTTGGGATAAATGAATGTTTCTCTGGTTGGCAATCAGTGGTGAGTGGGGTGCCACAGGGGTCGGCACCTGTTGGGCCCACAACTGTTCACAATATACATCAACAATTTGGAAGAGGGGACCGAGTGTAGTGTATCTAAGTTTGCTGAAGACACTAAATTGAGTAGAAAAGCAAATTGTGCGGAGGGTGTGGAGAGTCTGCAGAGAGATATAGATAGGTTAAGTGAGTGGGCAAGGGTTTGGCGATGGACGAGAAAATTGGTAAATGTAAGGTCATCCAATTTGGATGGAAAAATAGAAGATCAGATTATTATTTAAATGATAAAAAATTGCAGCATGCTGCTGAGCAGAGGGGCTTGGGAATGCTTGTGCACAAATCAAAAAGGTTGGTTTGCAGGTGCAACAGGTTATCAAGAAGGCAAATGGAATGTTGGCCTTCATTACTAGAGGGATTGAACTTAAGAGCAGGGAGGTCATGCTGCAACTGTACAGGGTACTGGTGAGGCTGCACCTGGAGAACTGCGTGCAGTTCTGGTCTCCTTACTTGAGGAAAGATATACTGGCTTTGGATGTGGTGCAGAGGAAGTTCACCAGGTTGATTCCAGAGATGAGGGGGTTAGCCTATGAAGAGAGATTGAGTTGCCTGGGACTATACTCACTGAAATTCAGAAGAATGGGAGGATATATTATAGAAACATATGAAATTATGAAAGGGATAGATAAGATAGAGGCAGGAACGTTGTTTCCACTGAGACTAGAACATAGCCTCAAGATTCGGGGAATAGATTTAGGATGGAGATGAGGAGAAGCTGCTTTTCTCAGAGAATAGTGAATCTGTGGAATTCTCTGCCCAGGGACGCAGTAGAGGCTACCTCATTTAAGGTAGATTTTCGTATAGGAGGGGAATTAAGGGATCTTGGGAAAAGGCAGTAGATGGATCTGAGTCCACGACCAGATCAGCCATGATCATATTGAATGGCAGAGTAGGTTCGACGGGCCAGATGACCTCCTTCTGCTCCTATTTCTTATGATGACATACCAAATCTCCTCAAACTCTTAATGAAGTAGAGCCGCTGGCATCCCTTATTCATGATTACATCAATGTGTTGGGACCAGGATAGATCCTCTGAGAGGTTGACGCCCAGGAGCTTAAAGCTGCTCACCCTTTGCACCACTGACCCCTCATTGAGGACTGGTTTGTGTTCTCCTGATTTGCCTTCCTGAAGTCCAGTCAGGGTATGGCTTTCTGAATCACAAAACCTTGTTGAGTCCCAAGCTAAAGAAATAATCCAGGCTGATGGTCCCAGTGCAATCCTAAAGAAATCCTACCCAGATGGAGCTGTGCACATCATAGCAACATATGGGTTAGGAGCAGGAAGAGACCAGCCAGCCCCTCGAGCCTGATCACCATTCAACAAACTTATGGCCGATCTGATATATTTTCAACTCCAGATGCATTTTGAGAAGTTAAACCAGGCGAGGACATACACAGTGAATAGCAAGGCCCTGGGGAGTGTTGTAAAACAGTGAGACCTTCAGGTACAAGTACATAGTTCTCTGAAAATGGCAACACAGTTAGACATGGTGGTGAAGAAGGCATAATGCGTGCTTGACATTGAGTCCAAGAGTTAGGATGTCATATAACAGGTGTACAGAACGTTGGTTTGACCGCACTTGGTGTGCAGTTCTGTTGCCATGTTATAGGAAGGATATGATTAAGCTGGAGAGGGTGCAGAAAAGATGCACGAGTACTGGACTGGAGGCTTTGAGTTATAGGAAGAGGCTGGACAGGCCAGGACTATTTTTCCTGGAGGCTGAGGGATGACATGATAGAGGTTTATAAAATTATGAGGGGCATAGATAGTGTAGATAG
>JARFYF010000036.1:7803277-7821202 GCA_030265395.1 Rhina ancylostomus | reverse complement strand
TCAATATCTAATATTTATGACAGGTTATTAGGAATGAGTAAGGCTCCTTTAGATAAAATTAAAAACACTTGGGAACAAGACTTGCAGATTTCAATTTCTGAGGACACTTGGAATGAAATTTTTTAATTGGTCAATACTTCATGATTATGTGCTTGTCACTCTCTCCTTCAATTTAAAGTGGCCCATAGAGCTCACTTGTCTAAAGACAACCTATCCCGTTTTTATTTGATATATCTCCTTATTGTGATAAACGCAATAATGGAGAGGCTTCTTTAATTCACATGTTTTGGACATGTCAGAATCTTAAGAAATATTGGACAGGTGTTTCAAACTTTTCCTGTGCTCTTTAAAATAAATTATAAACTTAATCCTTTGACTGCATTATTTGGGATTGTTGGAGAAAAAGATATAACTTTGGAGGCTTCTGATCTACACATTCTGGCTTTTATTTCTCATATAGGCAGGAGGTCTGTGTTGCTTAAATGGATGGAAGTCACTTTGCCTACTCATGCTCAATGGTTACAGGATGTTATGTCATACCTAAGTTTAGGGAAGATCCACTGTTCAATTTCTGAATCTAAGTTAGACTATCAAATGCTGTGGGGACCTTTTTTGAATTATTTTCAAAACTTTTGATTTGGTGGCTAAAATGCAGATATCGCCCATGTATCAAAGGTTTTTCCTTGTTCCTTTTCTTTATTAAACAGCTTCAGTCTTGGTAGTGGGTTTAGATTGTTTTAATAATAAAATTATTCCAATTTATTCATTATTAATAATGTGTGATTATTAATATAGAGCACTGTAATTTCAAGTATGATTTAACACAATGTATTTAGTAGTATTTTTACCTTTTTGATTCATGTACTCTGTATTTTCTTTGCAGAATTAATAAAAATATTGTAAAAAGACATTTGGACAGTTACATGAATATGAAAGCTTCAGAGGGATGTGGGCAAATGCAGGCAAATGGGACCAGCTCAGTTAGGCACACTGGTTGGCATGGATGAGTTGGGCTGAAGGGCCTGTTTCTGTGCTGTACAACACTATGACTCCATAACTCTACGTTAGGAGGTGAGAGCAATCTCCCTCTCTCTGCCCCCCTCTCTCTCGCCCTCACTCAGTCAAAACTGCATTGAGAAATGCATCACACTTTGGTTGAAAGCTGCTGTAAATGGAAACCTCAGCAATGACCAGCTGTGACACAGCACATTTTGTAATCAGCCACAACCCCAAAATCTTTGGGCCCACTCGAACGCGCCGCTGCAGGGCCTGGGAGTTGACCGAGTTCCCAGAACGGTTTCTGCTTGTTAGACAATGTGGCCAAAGGCTTGTATTTATATGAAGACACTTTCTCTCCCAGAAACAAGTCTTGTGGCTTCACACAATCAGATTTGCAAGAGTTACACAAGCCAAAGGGTCTGTTTTCTGAAATGGAGGTACAAGTGACGGCAGATGCTGGGATCTGGACCAAAATATAAACTTCTGGAGGAACTCACTGGGTTGAGCAGCATATGTGCAGGCAGAGGGGCAGTCAATGTTTTTTTGCACTAGATTGTCAGTTGTTTTGCTCCCTGCTGCCAGGAGCTTGTTTTACTCATCCACGCCTACAAAGAGGACGTGGGTGGCCAATTATAGAGATTCTCAGCTGAACCAACAGATACCAGAATAACTTCACACAGCCACCTTCAAATCACAAGGGTGTATGACCCCACTTTACTGACATATATGGACAGGTTAATACAAAGTGTAATGTGTTGCCATGCAGAGGTATACAGTACGTGATTGGATGACGCCAGTAGGCAGGCACGGTAGTGTAACAGTTAGCATAACGCTATTACAGCACCAGCGACCCAGGTTCAATTCCGGACACTGTCTGTAAGGAGTTTGTATGTTCTCCTCTTGTCTGCATGGGTTTCCTCCGGGTGCTTGGGTTTCCTCCCACATTCCAAAGGCGTACGGGTTAGGAAGTTGTGGGCATGCTGTGTTGGCACCGGAAGCGTGACGACACTAGTGGGCTGCCCCCAGAACACTCTACGCAAAAGATGTATTTCACTGTGTTTCAATGCACGTGTGACTAATAAAGACATCTTATCTTTTTAGGGCATAAAGCTTCTTTCTTTGGGGAATGGGGTTGGAACCAGCAAGGGAACAGTGGATAGGACTAATTACCTGCACATTTCGAAGCCTAGATCATATGGCTGGTCATGGGGTATACACAGCTTGGGTTTAAATAGACAAGTATAAATGTATGATTTGTAACATGTAATATCGAGAATGAATCACAGGGTGTGATTTAACTGAGCTAGCGTGCAACTATCCTGATTCAATGCCAGCAAGGTAACAGGGTCATAAGTCCATTATCCTGAGGTACAGCCTGTAAGCCACAGCCTACACACACATTCCTGTACGTCTCTATCCTTGACCAGAAGGAACAGTGCCCTTGTGATGGCTGCATTGGAGGTAAGTCTGACATCCACCTCCTTCTGAAATTCACATTTGCCCGAAAAGTCTGTGAACAAATGCAAGGCTGTTTGTCACAATTTGCCCCAAACAGCTGCATTAACACAGGACTGCATGTGGTGAGGGCTGTTCCCTGGGGAACGCACCAAGACAAGTACCAACTGAGGCACGAGGGCCATCGAGTCAGTGAAAGGTGCCTCTGGTCTGCCTCCAGAGCAAGGTGTTGCCCAGAACCAAGTGCTACAACTGGCAAACCTTGGTCCAGGATTACATGCTGAGGAATACTCTGGAGCTTGGTACAGTCACTGCAAGACTTCTGTGACCAAGGACTACACATGAAGGATCCCAGAGGATCGTGACCATTAAGTGACAGTCTATCAATTGGCAGGTTTGGATCATATTATAGTGCGCCTATCATTTGAATCTTAGGTGAGGCTTTCCTTTCCACTGAAGCAATGAATTTGCAAGCTTGAGAGAAATAATTGCATCATCAAATGCTTACAACAGACTCACAACACACGGATTATATTCACTGCACAGAGAAGTGCATAACAAGGCAGTCCCTTGGAACTTTATTGGATTCTCTTGTGCAGTGTGTGTCAGTGCTTATCAGTTTCTGGGCACCTTGTCAAATCTTATTCCAAAATACAATCAGGCATTCTGATGACAGCTCGTGACATCAATGAATAATTCACAAAGTTCAAGGACATCACTGTCAATTACTTTTTGAATACATCAAGCACCCTAGATAAATAATCCAAATGAGGTGTACTTGCAGACAGAAGAACTCCTACAATGGGAATCCATTTCTGAATCCACTGTGTTGACCAGGAATATATCTGTGCTTCACAAAACTTCCACAAGTTCAAAAGGTGCCGTGTTTTTAAGCAACACAATTCCCAAAACTGAGATGAAACATGTATGCATGTTTACTTTTGATATCATATTGTATTCAACTTTCCATTTTACATTTTGACAATAATCTGATTTTTGAATGTCCGTGGACACACCACTTATGACTGTGGGCTAATATCACACTGCAGACTGTACAAAGCAATCTTTCCCCATCAGCATGTGTTTTGTTGGAATACTGCCTGGTTTGACCTGAAGCATCAACAAATGTAACTGCTTTTGCCATTTTACCACACTTCATATATAATTACTACAATAAGTGAGCAGGAAATAGTTGCAACTCACAAAATGGATTCAAAATTGCTGATTGTACAATTCTAATTAAATTATTCATTCATTCAGATCACAATGTGCAGAGCTTTAATGCAGTAACAAACGCATTTTGTCCTTGTACACATCCCTTCATGCTCATTGTTCCAAGGACAAGATTGGCTTGGTCATGGGTCTGTTACAGAAAAATACGAGTCTGATAGACGTTGTTAAAGCCCTCAGCTGTTTCCACATTCCTCGTCGTAAATTATCCCATCTCTGTCTGTAAAGGACCCTCATTTGGCCTCACTGTTTTTTTCCCTTTTTACACAACTGTAGAAGCCCTTAAAGCATTGGCAGATGACAAGGTGGAGGCTGGAGACGCCAAGAACAGCCTGGAGGGAAACTGAAGATTCCCAGAAGCTGTCAAGAGGGAGAATGAAGTCCCCAGAAGTGGCCGAGAAAGAGGCCTGTAACCACAGAAGCAGGAGCAAATGCAGGTTTAACCATCTGGCCCACTGCAGCACAACTTCGAACGGCCTCACAATTTCCATGACGTTGCCATTTAGATAGGGCCTTACGCTTGACATCTGGTGTTGAGCATTGACTGGGAGCAACATCCACTGTCAGTACTATAGCTGATTTAAGACCAGCTCAACTCCAGTTCCGTATATCAACTCACTGGGTTTGGTTTTCAATTCTGACCACCCACTTCCTCAAATAGAAAGAGTTCCCTACCTCACACAAACACTGGCCTCGTCCTCAAAAGTGTACACTGCATGAGGAAGAAGCATAAATCTGGGAAGTGCAACCAGCATAGGTCATTTACACTTCACTCCTATTGCGCAGTGATACATTTGAGTCAGAGAATGAGGAGAGACAACATGTACTAAATGGGAGAAACTTAAGAGGGAACAAAGGAATAGATGACCAGTAACATACACAGGCTGAGATGCAGGTCTCATCACGATATACGGAAATGGTTCAGAAGTCTGAGCAGTGAAAAGCAGGGAAGTTATGGTAAATCGTAATAAGATATACTTGAGGCCTCAGCTAGGGTACTGTATTTAATTCTAGTCACTGTACTTTAAGGAAATCCAGACCTTGTACAACATATAAAACAAACTCACTGGAATGGAGCCAGCACTGGTGGAGAGATTGTAAGAAGATAGCAACATTCCAAGAAATAAGGGGAATAGTATGTCTCAGAGCCATCCAGCAGAGAAACAGGCCCCTTGGCCCACCATGTCCATGACAGCTATCATGTACCTATCTCTGCCAATGCCATTTACCAGCCATTTGGTCTGAAGCCGTCTATGCCTTGGTGATTCAACTGCTCATCCAGATGTTTCTTAAATGTTATGAGAGTCTCTGCCTCCACCACCCCTTCAGGCAATGTGTTGCAGATTCCAACCACCATCTGGGTGAAAAATATTCTTCCTCAATCCTTTTAAATCTCCTGCTCCTTATTCTAAACCTAGAACATAGAACAGTACAGCACAGGAACTGGCCCTTCAGCCCACAATATTGTGCAAAACTCACTAAATTAGATATTAAAAGCCTAAATAAACAAATCCCTTCTGTCTACACAAGTCCATATCCCTCCATTCTCTGCATATTTATGTGCTGATCTACAAGCCTCTTAAACATCCCTATAAAGTTTGAGTCCACTACCACCCCTGGCAGTGCATTCCAGGCACCCACCATTCTATATGTAAAAAAAACTTGCCCCATTAACTTCCTTTGAACTTACCCCCTCTCACCTTAAATGTATGCCCTCCAGTATTAGACATTTTGACCCCTGGAGAAAAGATACCAGCTGTCTACTCTATCTATGCCCCTCATAATCTTCTGTCAGGTCTCCCCTCAGCCTCCACCACTTCTGAGCAAACGACCCAAGTTTGTCCGACCTCTCCTCACAGTACATGCTCTCTAATCCAAGCAGCACCCTCTCCAAAGCCTCCACATCCTTCCTATAATGAGGCGATCAGAATTGAATGCCAATCTCCAGATGCAGCCTAACTAGAGTTTTATAAAGCTGCAGCATAACTTCCCAACTCTTGAACTCAATGCCTCTAGTTTTACACATTCCTGCTACCAAAATACAAGTTATTTACTCTCTGCCCTATCTATGCCCCTCCTGTTGGATGTTTAAAAAAAATAAACTTTTTTGATAAAATAAAGCCCGCTTCCTGCAGCAGCACAACCCAGGAAGAGAAACTTAATGAAAAGGATGTGGCAAGTAGTGATCTTCAACGCATTGCCTGGTGAAACCAGGTTCAGCAGTAACTGGCAAAACAGAATGGATAAACACTTAAGGGGAAAGAAACACAGGACTACAGGCAACAAGGGGTAAGGTCTAACTGAGGCAGCAAAATGACAACAAGCTGAGAGGTTTCTTGCTCTGACATATCATTGCAATATTCAATGAATAATCCATCACATTGCGCACTAACTACGCCACTGCTTTAAGTCTGCGATGAGGGCATTGAATCAAAGTTTAAAATCATTTCTTTCTGTTAATATTTGGGATTTAGGTTTCACTGGCAAGCTGTTTAAAATGAGATTAAAATGATTAAAGGATTTGAGATCGTAGATCGAGAGCCAAGACATTAAAGGCTATAGACCAAATGACAGTAAATGGGATTAGCATTGATAAGTACAACAGTCAGCATGGACGTGGTGGGCCAAATGGCCTGTTTCTGTGCTTATACAACTCTATGACTCTAGAACCATCTCCTGTGGCAGGTAGTGCAAAACAAAGTGACATAGTCTTAACATTTGCACTCAGCCATTCAGGGAAATGTTGGCAAAGGGCAAGAAGTGAATTCTCCGAGACTGTAGCAACGTGGAGTTTGTCTGAAAAGATGACAGAAACCAAATTCAGTTGAAAGCCTCTAACTCAGTGGGAGAGCGCATGCTTTGCATGTATGATATCCCGGGTTCAATCCCTGGCACTTCCACCCTTGTGACAGTAAATTTGCAGGCACGGTAGTGCAGCAATTAGCGTAACGCTATTACAGCGCCAGAGACCCAGGTTCAATTCCGGCCACTATCCATAAGGAGACTGTACGTTCTCCCCGTGTCTGCATGGGTGTCCTCCGGGTGCTCTGTTTTTCTCCCACATTCCAAAGACGCACGGGTTAGGAAGTTGTGGACGTGCTATGTTGGTGCTGGAAGCGTGGCGACACTTGTGGGCTGCCCCCAGAACACGCTATGCAAAAGACGTACTTCACCGTGAGTTTCAATGTACATGTGACTAATAAAGATATCTTATCTCTTATCTTAAATTCAAAAGCTTCAAGACAGGTGAGATTATGATGGCATGTGGAACCACAAGTGATTCAATGGAATTACAATGCAGAAGAGCTAGACTCTAAATTGCGCAGCAGAATGGGCTTAAGAACCGAATGGCCTTAATGCTGATCTTCTGCACCCTTCTACACCTAAAGGCACAGAATCATAAACAGGAAAACGATGAATAAATCATTCAAGCAAGCAAAGAGTTAGCAGCATGAAATAAAACACACTGGAACCATAACGCAAATCCATCAGCCTTTGAGGGAAGACAACTTAATTACATCCTTTATCGAATAAGAAAAGTGTACTTTAACAATAATCAACACTGCAGAAGCCTGAACTAAAATGGAGAATGCTAGAGATACTCAACAGGCCAGACAGCATCAGTGTAGAGGGAAACAGAGACAACATTTCTCTTTCTATTTGCCCTCCTTGAGGGAGATTATGAAAAGGATGTGGCAAGTAGTGATCTTCAACGCATTGCCTGGTGAAAGCAGGTTCAGCAGTAACTGGCAAAACAGAATGGATAAACACTTAAGGGGAAAGAAACACAAGACTACGGGCAACAAGGGGTAAGGTCTAACCGAGGCAGCAAAATGACAACAGGTTGAGAGACTTCTTGCTTTGACATATCATTGCACGATTCAATGAATATTCCATCACATTGTGCATTAACTACACTGCTGCTTTAAGCTTACAATGAGGGCATTGAGTCAAAGTTTAAAATTATTTCTTTCTGTTAATAAACAAGACTCCGCTGCCATGTCTCGGGTAGCACTACTGCCACATCTATCATTCAGTCTTTCTTCATCTCCACCCTACCACAGATATAGAGAGGGAGCAAAGGTGACCCTATCATTTAAAGAAGCTGGGAGAGAGAAAATGGGAACCAGAGGCCAATTGCCCGAGATCAGTAGCAAGGAGAACACTAGGATCTACCATTAAGACCGTGGCAATGGAGGACTTGGAAAACAATAATAGGATTGTGTAGAGTCAACACAGATTAATGAAAGGAAACCCAGGTCCAATAAATTTGTTAGAGATCTTTGAGGTTATAACCAGCAGAACGGATAAGGGCAAATCCACGGATGTGGTATATTTGGACTTTCAGAAGGCCTTTGATAAGGTGCCACGCAAGTGGTTATTAAACAAAATTAGAGGGAAATGAGATTATTGAGGGACAGGACAGACATCAGCATTGGATAACAGAGAGAAAGCAGAGAGCAGGAATAAGCAGGTATGTTCAGATTAGGAACTGTGACTTGTGGGATAATGCAGGGATGGTGGTCACAATCTATATCAACGACTTGGAATGGCAGTCGGGGAGTGGGGGACGGGAAGTCAAGTGTAATATAACCAAGTCTGTAAATGATCCAGAGCTAGGTGGTAGAGTGGGGTGTGAGGAGGACGAAGGGAAGCTATAGGGGGATACAGACAGATTAGGTGGAAGGGAGAGGACGAGGCAGATGGAATATTGTGCGAAGTCATTTGCATTGGTAGAAAAATTAGAAAAGCAGAATGTTTTTTAAATGATGAGAGATTAAAAGATATTGGTGTTCAGGGGGACCTGGGTCTCTCTGTATACAAATCACTGGAAGTTAATGATCAGGTACAGCAAGTAACTGGAAAGGCAGTTGCTGGAGGATTTGAGTTCTGGTCATAGTGAGGCAACACCTGAATATTACGTACAGCTCCGGTCTCCCTATATTGGGAGAGATACAACTGTGATACAAAGGTTCAAAAGATAGGTTCCTGGAAAGGGAGGGAGGAGGTGGGCTGTCCTTTGAGAAAAGATTAAGCAGACTGGGCCTATGCTGGGTAAAGTTTAAAGGAGGTGATCTCATCGAAGTGTACAAAATTCTTCTGGGGCTTGGTGGTTTAGAAGCAGAGCTGATGCTTTCTCTGCTGGGATGAGTAAAACCAACAATGAGAGTCTCAGGGAAAAAAAGGGTTAGCTGTTCAGATTTGAACTGAAAAGAAATTTAACCCAGGAGCACTGAAACTTTAGAATTCTTTTCTCCAGAGGCTCAGTTGTTGAATATATTCAAGAGAGAAATCAATAAATATTTAGATATTTAGGGAATTAAGGGAAATGGGGTTGGTGCAGGAATGTGGTGCTAAGGTATAACATCAGCCATGAATTTACTGAATGTGGAGTAGACATGATGGGCCAAATGGCCTACTTCTTACATTCTCACATTCAGTTTGTTATCTTCCCTCCCCCACTTATCTGCAGCTTAAACATGTTCAATTTATAACTTTTCACAGTTCTGGCGAAAGGTCATCGACCTGAAATGTTTAACTCTGTCGCTCTCTCCACTGACAAACTGAGCATTTCCTGTTTTTGTTTTACACTTTAACAAAGTTGTCATTGTGCCAAATATGAATCTATTTTTCTTTGCATCAATTCTTAAGTAAAGCTTATCTTTGCTCCTATTCACTCCTCCCCCTCCAATCTCACTGTGGTTAAAAACCCACGCTCGAGGTACTTACCAGGACCACATTTGAAGCAACACCGGCCATCCTTTAAGTACTGGGTCTCACTGTCACAGTTGCTGGAGGAAGCATAAACGCAAAACTGAAAATAAAACACAGACACAAAATGATGAGACTAGGAGTAGGCCGCCTGCATGTGTTCGCTTCTTAATTAAAGTCAGCCCCTTCAACTCATTGAAAGCCCATCCACTGACAAAGACCATCACTGAATAAAAGAATAGAACATTGCAGGTCAGCAGTAGAGGGTTAAACACACCTTGTGTCAGTTTTTGAATGGGCTTTTAAACTAATCACAAACCCATAGCTGTCCAAGTTATTCCTCTCAAGCACATATCCAAATCTTCTTGCGAGCTTATAAATGCATGATTTACAATTGTATTGCATTGAGACATAACACATAAAATCTTCACCACTGTGTCCTTCAGTGTTCATCCTTCATACAAACATGAGTCCATCTTTCTTTTCACCTGACCCAACATATCTTTCTTTCTCCCTCATGTTAATCTGAGTGGATTCATGCATCTATACTCAAAGTAATGTGTTCACTTTCTGTTTTCAGGTCAAGAAGTTTCTCCTGAAATTTCTTATTTGATTTATCAGTGATAACCCTTACACAAGAACAGAAGAAACAGGAGGAGAAGTAGGCCTTCTGTAGACAGGCTTTGCTGTTTAATAACATCACAGCTGATTTGTTTAGATATCGGATAATCTATTTATGGTCCCTTGTCCCTGTCTCACGATGCAAAAACATTCATTTTAGTTCTACTCTGTTTAGGTACTTTATATTCACTTTTCAGGAGGTGGGTGTCACTGGCATGGCCAGCATTTACTGCCCATCCCCTGATTTCCCCTGAGAAGGTGGTGGCAAGCTGCTTTCTTGAGCCGCTGCACTTCTCCTGGTAAGGCGCTCCCACGGTGTTACGGAGGAGGGAGACGCAGGATTAGGCCCAATGATGAAGAAGGGTCGGCATTGTATTCCCATATCAGGATGGCGTACCACATGGGGAACCCACAGCGAGTGGCGTTCCCCGTGCATCTGCTGCCCTCGTCCTCCTTGGTGTTAGATATCATGGGCTTGGGGGATGCTGCTGGAGAGGTCTGTACGTTGATGGGCGCACTGCACCCGCTGTGTGCTGCTAGTGGAGGGAGAGAGTGGTCAGGGTGGTTAATGGGGTGCCAATGAGGAAGTATAGGATTAATAAACTATAACTGTATTCATATCTTAAAATGGATGAGAATTATGGCTACTCGAAATACTGATTTAAAAAGTGTCCTTCAGGCCAGAACAGCCACACCACTGCTTTCCTGGGCTTGTTGCTGTGTGGTAATTGCTGTGTCTGGAACTTAATTGGATTCCCATTATGTTTGACTATAGGGATGATAGTCAAGCTTAATGGGAAATGGGAAGGCTGTCTCAAACAATGAAGGTGATACCCGCCTTTGTCTCTCCCAATTGCAAAATGATTAGCTGAACCTGGGGTGTGAGGTTGCTCTTTGTCCATCTGCAGTAGCCTTTTGTCCGTTTCCTGCTCAACCAAGAACCCCGGCACCTGACACATTAAAGTGTGTGTGACAATGTTTGTATAAGTTACTGTCTGCCCCTCTGTATCTCAGAGAACTCCGCTGTGGACTCTACCTGAGAGTAAGGAGGTTTCTCCCTAGCGATATATTGCTAAATAAATGCGCTTGAATTAACCTATGGCACTGTGTGATCTTACCGCAGACAGAAATGGGACTTCAAAATTGGGATAACATGGCAACTTGTTCCATCTACCTACCACCCTCTGTGTGAAAAACTTACCCCTCAGATCCCCTTTAAATCTTTAGTTTCTCATGTTAAACCTATGCCCTCCAGCTTTAGACTCCCCTTCCCAAGGAAAAAGACTGTGACTATCTACCCTATCCATGCCCCTCATAACATTAAACACTTTCATAATGTCACCACTCAGCCTCCTTCCCTCCAACAGTCCCACCCTATTCAGTCTCTCCTTACAACTCAAGCTCTCCAGTCCAGGTAGCATTCCCATGAATCTTTTCTGCACCCTGTCTTGGTTAATTACATCCTTCCTATAGCGTGGTGACCAGAACTGCACGCAATATTCCGTGAGGCCTAACCAACGATTTGTACAACTGTAACATGACATCCCAATTCCTATAGTCAATGCCTCGCCAATGTAGGCAAGTATATGATACGCCTTCTTCACCACTCTGTCTACTTGTGTCACCACTTTCAGGGAACTATGCACTGTACCCCAAAGTCTCACTGATTTAGCACATCTCTCCACAAGGATATTGGACTCCTCCAGTTTAGATCTTGATCTTCACCTCCTTGGAGAAGATGAGCCTCTAAATGCATGACTGCAATGCTTCTTAGATAGATTTGTATTTCCTCAACATTCTGGCTGGATAAGAAGTTTAAGGGATGACTGAGGGTTCCAGATCAGCCACTGTTTCAGCCTCTCTGTAGCAATAGTAGAACTTATCTCCACATTCCAATGAATAAATGCACTTCTTTCAAACAATCTGATCCTCTATCTACCAACTATAGTACCCTTCTATGGTACCAACAAACCTGAAAAAATTGAGGATCTCTTGCAATAGCATAATTAATGGTGACAATGGTGAGAGAGTTCTATCTTCAGCTAAATGCCTAATTTCCATGCATGATTAATAAATGGTGTTAGCTGGGTTGTTGGCAGAGCTGAATTAGTATGGCAAGAAGAACTCCTAACAGCAGCTGCCTTCATAGCACATGTGGGTTGTGCATACACAAAGGAATATCATTTTCATCTCTCATAATCTATGCATGAGTGACTCTATTGACTAAGTCTATTGTCTCCCATCATGTTTGCTGCATATTGTATGGTAAAAGACATTAAACTAAATACAGTTATGTTCTTGTTCTTAATTTTATCAGGGAAAACAATTTGTTGGGTTTTTCATGTGTTCCTTGGATTATCTTAAAATGCTGACTCCAGGGATATACTGCAGCTAATAAAAGACAAACTGAGTGAAGTGCTTGTATCCTATTCATTGCTCTGTCCCAATCAATCAAGATATCCTTGTATTTCTGCTCAGGTTACAGAAAGAATCCTTTAATTGAATTAAGTCATTTGGTGTTCCAATTGAACTGATTCTCAAGGCAGTGAAGTGAACCAATCCAGAGTCATTGAGTGAAATGGCATATTATGTATATTATTACCTTATTTACAATTCCATTTGTGATAAACGTTAAAGTAATGGAGGGAGAAATTCGGTTTGCAGAAGCACAATCCTAAAAATTCATTGGGCCAAAGTAGCCATTCTATCCATTGGTTCGTGGTTTGAAAAGATTGACAGAATTATTCAGTTAAGTGAAACCATGAAAATAAAAGGAAGAAACTTTGTCACAGCAATACAAAATCAATGAGCCTGTTTGATAATCATGTCACTTTATGAGATTTTGCTGACATCTAAGAGAGAATAAGCAAATAAACGCAGCAACAAGTATCGTGTTATTTTGGATTCACATTACCAACATTCAAACAACAAACAAAATATAAGATATTACATATGATTGAAGAAATTTTGTGCAATGAAATGGAAGCTGCTGTGAGGGAGTGAGAAATTACAAATGTCTCAGGTTGTTCTCAAACTCTCAGGGTCAAATAAATTACAATATTTGTGAGGAGGCAACACGATCAAATGTTTAACATTGGCATGTATCAGATGGTAAACTTTTGCCCAGAATAACAACAAAAAGAAAAAGTGAATACACTTGCCAGAGTAGTGGCTGTAAATTGTTCTAATCTCCAGGAATTGGGTTGGTAATGCCATGTGGAAAGGACTAAGCTTAATTTTGCAGTTATTTGTGTTTAAAAATAAGCAGACCACATGTCAGAAGGAGTCAAAGACACCTGTTCAGATTTACTTAGTCCTATTCACTGAACACTGGTGTCAGTCAAGTCTGTGAACTGCAATGAAGCATGTGCACCAAAAGGTTGTCACTGATGTTAGAGAACAGCAGCAGTAATGTCCATGACAGTCCAGTATAGTAATATACTACAATAAGGTACTAGTACAAATTATCATGTCATAAATTAAGGACCCACAATATTAGGTAGTTCAATGTAGGAAAGTTCTGCACCAATTTATTGTAACAAAGCAAATGTTTTCAACACATGAATAAGGCAAGCTATGAAATATAGTAAAACCTGGAAAGAAGGATTGGGAGAGAAAATGAGTAAGACACAGTGAGGAGTGCAAGAATTAAAATCATTCATTGATGCATGCAATTTTGATGTTCACTTATGTCAATAAATTTACAAAGATCACTGAGCAATGACTAAGCAGATGTAATCTGCAAGATTTTTAAGAGCTTTCAGTTACTTGGTAATACACTAAATTTATCACTAACAATGCTTTTCGAACAAGATTACCCATCACATTTGTATCATAAAATGACATAACATTGCATTTAAATTAAACACCCCATCAGTAAGGAGATATAATTTTCTAAACATTCATTCACATTGCCATCAGCTTTAATGCCTTTTGGATTGTTCACGTTTGGGTTTTTATTTAAATGCAGATTTAAAAAGAACGAGAATAAATCTTAAAACAAACAAGTAAAATTCAGGTATTTGGCCTGCACCCGCTGTCAGTTATGCATCACCTTTTCTATCCTTGAATATATTCAAAACATTTATTACCATATAAAAAGTTTCTATAAAGTTCATACCTGCCTTCGCCATAGACCAACTTCAACAGCATCAGTTAAGCAACTACTAGGAAATTTAATGACAAACTTGAGATGATCAATCTGAAGTACTTGAAGATTTGGATTCAATTTCCTGATAAGTGTGATTTTCTGAAATGAACTCAACATCAACAGCATACTGTAAAAGTGAGTGGCTGCAGAGCATCATCAAGCCAGGAACAATGAAAAATTTGTTTGCAGCAGCATCACAGGCATGCAAAGTCAGACAATAACACACAGAACATAAGTTACACATAAATTATACAAGGCAGTGAAGAAAAAGAAGACTGTGCAAAACAAAACATAGTCCAAAAGAACACTATCAGAGACAAGTCCATGATAGTGCAAGTGGTGGTTGGTAGGTGGTCTGTTGCTCAGGTAGGATTAGAGTTGTGCAGGTTGGTTCAAGAAACTGATGGACATAGGAAAGTAACTCTTCCTGAATTTGGTGATGTGGGACCAATCTGATGATGTGGTTCCTGTACCACCTGCTCGATGGTAGCAGCGAGAAGATGGCATGACCCAGATTGGTGGGAATCCTTGATGATTGATGCTGCCTTCTTAATGCAGTGCCTCATGTAGATACTGTCAGTGGTGGGGAGCGCTGTGCCTGTGATGGACCTGGCTGGGTCCACTACTCTCTGCAACCTCTTGCATTCCTGTACGTTAGAACTGCCGTACCAGGCCATGATGCAACCAGTCAGGATACTTCCTCAGGGCATCTGTAGAAACTTGTTCGAGTATTTGGGTGACATGCCAAATCTCCCTAAGTTTTTCATAAAGCGGAGGTACTGGCATGCCTTCTTCATGATTGCATTTATGTATTGGGCCCAGGACAGGTCATCTGAGATGTTAACAGCTAACTCTCTCCATTCTGACCCACCAATGAGAACTGCCACGTGGTCTCCCAACTTCCACTTTATGATGTCAATGATTAATTCCTTGTTTTTGTTGACGTTGAGTGAGAGGTTGTTATTGTGGCACCACTCAACTAGGTGTTCTCTCTCACTCCTGTACGCTGACTCATCACCACCCATGATTTGGCCAGCAACAGTGGTGTCATTGTTCATAAACTTGGAGATGGAAACTCATCAGTGAAACTGAAGGATGATAGGTAGAAGAGGGGGTTATTAATTATAGTTTCCTGTAATCCCTTCTCCTTAGCTTCATTTCTTATTCCTGGAACCTGAGTGAATGCAGACCTATGCATAACCAAACATCTCATCACTGGGAAGCATTACATTTCATTCAACAGCACTACCATCACAATGTTCATCTCCAATCTCCTCCACTATTCAGGCCACAACCATCTGCAACTTGGTTGTAGATCCTAAAGGGGAACTGTACTAGAACATCAGAAAAAGCAAAGGTACATGGATAGGTTCTCAACCAGTACAGTACGTGAGGCAGGCATGGTAGTATAGCAGTTAGCATAACACTATTATAGCGCCAGCAACCCAGGTTCAATTCCAGCCACTGTCTGTAAGGAGTTTGTATGTTCTCCCTGTGTCTGTGTGGGTTTCCTCTGGTGCTCCAGTGTCCTCCCACATTCCAAAAGACATACAGGTTATGAAGTTGTGGGCATGCTGTGCTGGCGCCGGAAGCATGGTGATACTTGTGAGCTCTCCCCAGAATGCTCTATGCAAAAGTGTATCGGCTAGCTACTCTTAATAAAGACACGAGACACTTGTTTGAAGTCCAAGAATCGAATGCCCAACTGGGGTGCTCTGCCCCTTTAATAAACACAGTCCCTGCGCTGACGTCACGTGCGGGTCACGTGACCTTCCCGCACACGGGCTCCCCTAGCCCAACGAAGACGGAGTGCCCCGTGCCATCTTGTATCGGGGCCTCTGACAACACTCGCGATCGTGGGAGCCGGTTCGTGAACGGTAAGTCACCACAAAAGATGCATTTCACTGTGTGTTTCGATGTACATGTGACTAATAAAGATATCTGATCTCTTATTTCTACAGGGCTGTTAGGTAAAGAGTTGCAAGTTTTGAGTCTATAACAAGGCATGGAGATATGTTTCAAATCAAGGTGATGTGTGACAAATTTTATCTTTCGGGGATCACTTAAATAGCACAGGTGGAGCAGGAAGAATTTTCCTGCTGTTTAGAACAGGACTCTTTTTAGCAACCAACACAATGTATTAGCGAGATTATTGTGCCAGGGTTTGGCAGGGTTGGCACCAAATCAGCACTCTGCACAAGGACTGGCATCGGCAATGGCCTATTCTATATTCCTCAGTCTCTCTCTCTCTCTCTCTCTCTCTCACACACACACACACACACACACACACACACACACACACACACACACACACACACACACCATGCTAGATATGTGCACAAAGAAGCAAACTGACATTCAGATCACTGATAACTACAACTCTCCTCAACCCAGTTCCTTGGTCAATATCTTTAAACTGTGCTCTTGTGTATGACTGTGGTCACTCTAAGCAAGGGCATAAGGATTTTCTTTCATGTCTTAGAGATAATGGAGAATCTACTTCATCGAGCATGTAACCTCTCTCAATTTCAACTTCTTTACCACGTTATATTTTAAGTCCAATTTATAGTTCGGTGTCAGTCATTGCCACAACATTGTAATCGTGCTTTGTTGATTGTGCCTGCAATTATCAAAGACATAAAACAAATTAAAATAAAGTTAAAGAAAACACAACTTCAGTTATCTTTTTAATGAAGGTTGCCAAACTCATTCAAATGACTAGGACTGTGCTGGAGATACCAGTGGAAATCAGGTACAAAGTGTATCCAGTCCTCAGCTCAGGACGTTACGGAACACCACTACTCTCAACCATGGATCCAGGTCACATACTCCTACATCTGGCCTCAAGTACGTTCTGAACTTTCAATGCTGCAGTGCACTGGAAGAAACTTCCAGAACACATTGACTGGCACATTGTAGCTAGTTGATGATTCCCTATGGAACTACCAGCTAGCCATTACTACAATCCCTTCTGTTGTATTGTTATAGCCGGAATAGCAACTAAGTAGCATTTTTTGTATTCCTTGTACATTAAGAAAATATAATTCTGTTTCACTTATTAATCTATATATTTATTCAGTTTTAGTATCTTTCAGCTTTAAAATACTGGCTGCCACAATCCACCACCGTAAGTGGAGTGGAGTGAGAAATCCCAAAGAAATTTGGCGATTTGGAGCGGGAGCATTGAAAAGAGGTGAGTCTCTCTGCATGTGCTTGTGAGTTTCACTTTGCAGAGTCAGGAGTTGGAGCGAGATTTGGAATGGGGGCTTTAAAAAGAGGCGAGTCTCTGTGCTTGTGCTTGTGAGTTTCACCTTGCAGGAGTCTAAAAGAGGTATATTTGCAAATTGTTAATAGTTGATTGGCCAAGTAACAGCAGCCAATAAAAAGAAGGTAGGGTGAAGCAGAGCAGCCATTGTGTGAGTGGACGACTGAGGCTTTGGCGAGAGCAGATGGAGGCTAAGGTAAGTCTCTGGTATGCTTCTTTCTTTGATTTATCACTTAGTGCCAGGCTAGAGTAGTTAGAATGGTCCAGGGCCAGTGGTGTGTTCACCTTGTGAGACATGGGAGCTCTGGGAGACATCCAGTCTTCCCGATGACTACATCTGCACGAGGTGCGTCCAGCTGCAGCTCCTTACAGACAGTGTTTGGGAACTAGAGCCACTGCTGGACGACCTTCTGTTCCTACGGGAGAATGAGGAGTTCATAGATAAGAGCTACAGGGAGGGAGTCACTCTGAAGATGCAGGAGGCAGGTAGCTG
>JARFYF010000036.1:7653786-7666408 GCA_030265395.1 Rhina ancylostomus | reverse complement strand
GGACTCCCACATCAAACAGCTGCAGCATATGACCTTGTCCTCCATCTCACTATCTTTTCTCCCCCTAGCTAATACCATCTACAAATCTATAAGAGACAATAGGGAAACCTTACTTTCACCTACTTACCCAGCTACTTACCTTTTCCTCTCAAAATTAGACATCCTCCAACTGGGCTTTATCCTTCTGTACTATTCATAAGATGATCATTCTTTCCTAGATTTTCCCTTGCTGATAGTTGCTCTGTTTGGTCCTGGGGAAATCACCAAAATGAATAGGCAGAGAATTGAAGGATATTGACTTGTGTAGGCGGAGGCGGCTAGTTTAGTTAGGCATTTAATTCATTTGAAACAACATCGTAGGCTGAAGGGCCTGTTCCTGAGCTGCACTGTTCTATGTTCTATATGTCCCCATGTGTTATTGCTTTGTAAAGTTGACAGACATTATTCTATGGCTTTTGTGTATCTCTGCAGTTTTCTTTCAAACCTGTTCCTCTACACTACTGATGTAGTTTCCGGCCCATGGAAGAGTCCTGGAAGTGTATTAGCACCTCTATGGTTTCTTAACTGTAAAAAATTCTATCCTTGATCATTCTAGGATGACATTTCTCTCCAGCACTGTGGTGGTCTGCTGAATTGACATTTCTTGCAACACTTTGCCCACCCTTTAGAAAATGGAATACAAGCAAAAGACAGCATATGCCAGAAATGTGAGGCCAGATGAGAAAATGCTGCATCAGTCAATGATGATCCTTGTTAGTCCTGAAATTAATTTTTTTTTGCTCCATGGAGCGGAATGGCCAGGTTGAAACAAAAAATGGAATAAGCCTTTGACATTGAACTTTAAAATCACTTAAAGTACCCTTCCCTCATCCCTTGAGAATTGTTAGTGGGAACCCAGAATCCCTTTGGGAGTAACCACGCTGAACTGACCCAGGTAGCATTTGTGCTTTTTTTTGCTATAACCATGCTTTCTGTGCAAATGGCCCAAAGGCTGTTCACAAGAGTTCAAGCAGGTGAAATGATCTCTCATCTGGGAATTCTAGTTTGCTCAAAAGGCTAAACAAAATTGTTTATGCATTTTAAAGTATTTATGGTGGTGATAATTTGAGGACAATAGAAAGAGAAGGTAATAGTAATTGAAACCCAGGCTCAGATTTCAGCTAACTGACAATCCTGCTCCTGAACATGAGTCTATTTAACTGATTAAATTGCATAGTCCACTTTAGGTTGCATATTTATACAAGATTGACCATTGTTTCTGTTTCTCTGTGATCTTTAAAGGTTACATATAAGTATGGTAAATATTTCTTGAAGTATCTGAGCCAGAAAAGTTGAACTTGGACAAATAGCCTACTTGGCAGTCAAGAGCCACAGAGCATGGATTTTAAAGTCATTGATCAAAGTGCTAGAGGAGGGATATTTTCATCTAGATGGTGGATATGTCCTGGAACTTGCTGCCTGAAGGGTAATAGAAGCAAAAAAAGGGCCCTCCTCACATCTAAAATGTTCCAGGATGTGTATTTAAAGAGCTGTGACTTGCAGCACTTGCGATTTAATGTTGAAGATTGAGTAGCTCATTTATTTTGACTCGTCAAATGGCCACGTCCTTTGTTGGATTTATTTTATGATTCTGTTATGATGTATTAAGTAGCAGACTGGACAAATATTTTGAAGAGAACAATCTAGTGAAACCCAAGTAAGAGCTGGCGTAGACTGTAAATAATCTGCACAGCTATTCAGTGGAAATTCCCCATCTAAGTGAGTGGTAGTTCATTGTCCTGCTACTGAAAAAATGTGCAGCTTTTCAAAGGCAATAAAGGCCTTTTGTGGAGATGTAATCAACTTTTGACTTACAAATATGAAGAGTGGTGAAGCCTTCATTGTTAAAGTTCAGTAAGCTATGATCTGAGGCATATCTGCACTTAAAGCAAGGTCAAACATAATGGAATAATTAACCAGGAAAATTTCCAAAGAGGAGGAACTAAAGCTCACAAAGGGATCATCGTTTCTGTAACTTCAAAGTAAAAGCCCTGGTACAGGTACTGAAATAGTAGTGCGACCTACAACAGAGTTGATTAGATAATCATGGCAGTTTTTGCCAACAAGTGGAAGCATATAAACATTGGAGCTCGGAGGATTCTGCAGAGCTAAGTTGCACAAGAACTTTTAGACTTTTGCAACAAAGAACAGCTGTTGCCTTTACACAATCAAGTTGCTTATATTTTTCACAAAAGTTGCTACAGAAAGGCATAATTTAAAAATGTTTGCTTAATGTTCCTCTAAAAAAAAGAAATTTTTAGGTATTTGCCATCTCCAATTAAAGTGAGTCGTTAACCAGGTAAGTTTTTATTGCAAAGCATAACCCCTCCATTGCCAAACATTCTTTTGAGATACTTGTCAGAAAGCTGCAGGGAAGTAACCTGGCACTCTTCAACCTAATTATTGCCAAATTCAATTTTCTCATTCTCGTGTAGATTAGCTGAGGTCCTGTTTCTCTGAGAACATTCTGGAATCTGCAAGTTGGACCTGGCAGGTGCTCTAAGGATGAGTAGTCGAAAATGGTGTTACAAAGATCTGCCTATTAGCACAGTTGGTGTCTGGTCTGGCAGTGGAGGAAATAAATGTCCCTTCACTGGCAATCACTACTTCTGTGGTTGGAAGGAAATTGCTGAGTGACTTCACCCATTTGGCTGCTGAGTTGAAACCTGTGAAGAGGATACTCTCCATGTAGCTGGTGAATACTCTGGAGGTCTGGTGGCACTTTTTTTCTGGCAAGGATCTTCTGATCCTGGCTGGTTTAGGCAGCCTGCAGTGATTTGGCAACTGCTGTTTGCAATTTTTCTTGTCCTTGTGATGTGTTCCCATATTGGGAAATTGTACTCTGAGTGAGTCCCTGATCAAAGCTTGGTACATTCCTTATTTTTTGTTTTCAAATTATCTGTACATTTGGTTTTCCCCTTCTTTCTCTGTGAATCTTGAAAGGTTGTCATTTAAGGGTTTTCCTAAGTAAACTAAATTAATTTATGAACTGTTTTCTTCAGAGTGATGGATTCCTTTCAGATTTTTTTTGTTTGGCCATGCTGGCAAAGAAATTATGAGTTGTGAGCATTTTCGCCCTGAAAATACTGCAAAAAATTCTTTCCTTCACTACCCCCTCCCTGCTCCTCCATCACTAGCTTCCCCACAACCCCAAGGGATGCTCTTAGTAAGAGCTGCCGTGATTGACTTTGCATGTTGAATCTAGCTCTCAATTCAGTTTTGAAGAAATTTCCATTTTTATAATTTCTATACTTGGACACCCTGTTAATTTACTAATGACTGCAAGCAGATGAAACAACTTGGATTTGGTTGTGAAGAAGGTGTTTGATGAGCATCATAATTATCTCTGATATATTAATGAGCTTGCAAAGGCCATTGGCAACTCCAGATTGTGCTAAGTGGTGTTCTTCCTGAGGTAATGCCAAGCCAACTATGTATGATATTCAAATGAGATATCAGAAGTGCAAAGTCAAAATTGACTAGGTCTTTAATTTTAGTAAGTAGTAGGAACTGTGGACAGCCAATATGATTGGCATTTTGGTGTGAGAGCATTTTGGGAACAGTGATCACAACTCCTGAAGTCTTTAGATAGTTATAATTAAAGATAAGTCTGGACCTGGGAGGTGGAAGTCCTAAATGGAGTGGGGGGGAGGGAGAAGAATAGATGACATTATTTGGCAGGAGCTAGGGAAAGTAGATTAGGAGCAGCTTTCATTGGGCATCTGATATGTGGTTGTCATTTAAAGACCAGCTAATCAGAATTCAGCACTGGTATCTTCCATTAAAGAGGAAAGATGAAGATGGCAAGGTTCAGGAACCTTGGGTGACGAGATGTTCATTCAGTCACAAAGAAAAAGGAAGCATATGCAAGTTTAGCAAGCTGAGATCATTCAGGGCCCTTAAATGATATGAAGAAAGCAGGAAAGAACTCAAGCAGGGCTTGAGGGGTAAAAGGGCCACGAAATATCCTTGACAAGTAGGATTTTGGAAAATTGAAGGCATTTTATACATACATTAAATACAAGGCAGTAGCTAAGGAGAGAATAGGAGTACTCGACAAAGGAGGGAATTTATGCCTGGAGGATGTGGATGAAGTACTAACCAAATACTTTGCATTGGTATTCACCCAGGAGAAGGACATGGAGAATAGTGAGATCAGTGTGGAGTTTGCTAATAATCTAGGCCGTGTTGAAGTCAAACTGGAGCACGTGTTGGGTCTATTGAAGAACTTGGGATGGATATGTCCCCAAGGTCTGATGCGATTTATCCCAGGTTATTGAGAGAGGCAAAAGAGGAGATTGGTGGGGCTTGACAAAGATCTTTCTATCTTTTCGAGCCACAAGTGAGGTCGCAGAGGACTGGAGAATAGGACAGTGAGCCTCTCACTAGTGGTATGGAAGCTATTGAAGAAGATTCTTAGGGATAGGATTTACTCACATTTGGAAAAGCGTCACCTTATTAGGGATAATCATTGTGGTTTTATATGGGAGAGGTTATGTCTTACAAACTTGAGTTTTGTGAGGAGGTGGTGAAGATGATTTGAGGATAGGACGAATGCCTTGATTAGAGCATTAGCTATAAGGAGAGGTTGGACAAAGTGGATTTTTTTTTTCTCTGCAGCATTATAGGCTGAGGGGAGACCTGATAGAAGGTTATAAGAGGCATAGAGTAGGTTTTTTTTTCCCCCAGGGTAGAAATGGGAAATACTAGAGGGCATGGTTTTAAGGTGAGGGGGAATGTTTGAAGGAAATTTACAAGGAAAGTTTTGTTTTATGCAGTGGTAGGTGCCTGGAATGTGCTGCCCAGAGGAGTAGTGGAAGCAGATATGATCGTGGTGTTTGAGGCATTTAGACAGACAACTGAACAGTCAGGGAATAGAGGGATATGGACTGTGAGCTGGCAGATTGGATTAGTTTAATTGGCATCGTGGTTGGCACAGACATGGGCCAAAGGGCCTGCACCTGTCTTGTATTCTATGAAGTTATCTTGTACAGCAGATTCTACACTATGTAAAAATAGAAAAATCTGCATTGCTTATGTTCTTCGTCTTTTGCAAGAATTTCAGAAGTTGGCTTGTGTCTGGGACTTAAATGATTCACAGTTGACTGATGTCTTGTTCACAGGCTGCACTGGCTGCTGTACATGTTATCAGGAAAGTACCAGAGCTGCTGGAGATGTTTCTGCCTGCTACAAAAAACCTGCTTAATGATAAGAATCATGGTATGTGGCCTCATTTCGATGTGTAACTTGCAGAAAGTACTGTTTTACTTAATGGATTATTGTTTGACCTTCATTCTACTTTTTTCTGTTGTAATCCTTTGAGAGTCCTATCTGGGGTGACAAGTTTTCTTCCCAGGATGTTAGTAAACCAGTTCAGTTTTTTTCAGGAATCCAATTGCTTCATGGTCACCTATAGGTAGAATGGAAGGGTTTTTTAAACTGTTGTTGAACTCTAGCTCATTTTCAAATATCAGTGGTGGAGTTTAAATACTGTTCTGAATTATTAAACCACAAGATAAATGCAATCCCATCACACTCCTTGAAGTTTGTTTTTAACAAAAGAAATTGAATGTTCAGAGAAATGCTGCAGTCAGTTGATGCTTGACGAAGGGGCAAGGATGGTATCTGTGCAATAAATGCAACCCCTGCTATGAACAGCCAGGTCCCTGAAGATGGGTAAATTAAAAAAAAATTCTGGAAAAAAAACAAGTTCTCACTTTCCCAAAGGATTATGAATGAAAACAGAGCCTTGAAAATGTGTGTCTCAATTTTGGTGTTCAGTGAGTTTTCCTGATAGTGACTGCCCAGGTGGTCCCATACTTAGTGGTATAATTTTTCCTCGATAGTTTAGAATATTCATACTAAAATATAATATTGTAGCATCATCAACTCATTCAATAATAATTTGTACTTGGTCATAGAGAAGTGTGACCCCACATCAATTGCAAAATTTGGTAGAACCTGACTTGTGAAACAAATGACTGCAAAAGTGATTCCATTTTCCTTTAAGTCAGAAATACAAGTAATGATCCTTGCACTTTATTGCCTTGTTCTTAGAATATTGCTTACATTTCCGCCATTTAATCCTATCAATTGTACATCATCTTAATCTGCCTGGAAAAGATGAAATATCTTTATTCATCACACGTACATCAAAACACAGTGAAATGCATCTTTTTGTGTAGAGTGTTCTGGGGGCAGCCCACAAGTGTCGACACACTTCCAGCGCCAACATAGCATGCCCACAACTTCCTAACCCGTACGTCTTTGGAATGTGGGAGCAAACCCATGCAGGCACAGGCAGAACAAACAAACTCCTTACAGACAGCAGCTGGAATTGAACCCTGGTCGCTGGCGCTGTAATAGAGTTATGCTAACAGCTACACTACCATACATACTCAGAATAATCAGAATAGTGATTCTATATGATACCAAGTTTGAGCCAGCAATGTCTTTTTGTCATGCCAGTACACAAGAACATAAGTTGCAGGTGTAGGCCATTCAGCCTGCTCTACCATTAAGCAAGATCATGGCTAATCTACTTCAAACACCATTTTCCAGCCCTAACCCCTATTCTCTTTAAAAATCTGACTTCATTGTATTTTGACCCATCAGGTGTGGAGGTTTAGTCATTGATTGCATTCAAAGCATTCTAGTTGGTCTTAAGACTGGGGAAAGAAATAACCATAATTATTGTAGATTTGATTTTCAAATGGTATTCTTTGCCATTGTATGTTAATCAAATGCATCCCACATTTACAAATTAGTATGGCACTTGCAATTGCATTAAACCGGTATATTTTTGTGAAAAAATGGGATTGAATTTAGATCTTTTGGCTTAGTTTATGGCACCTGTTTATCAATTGAAATTTCATTTTTTATCACCAGCAATTTGCATTTTGGTGAACGTAGAGATGATGGTGATTAATGCAATATTGAAATTGGAAAGAGAAGACCACATTGATCTTCATAGTGAAAGTTATAATTTGTATGTGGTTTAGATTTGCCACAAGGTGGTCCAAATTAATATTAATATCAAATGTACTCAATCTGAAATTTCAACTTGTAAGGTTTATTGGCAACTGCTTTTCTCAGTTCCCTGTTCTGAATACGAAAGTTCATCAGACATGATCTAATTGAAAAGGGACTAAATGACTTAGTCATCCTGTGCTCTCGATAGGGTATAATTTCACAGGCATTGGAAGTCCTCCAATACCTCACATTGTTCTTCATGACAATGAATGTTGATGGACCTTGTAACTGCATGCACCTAGGTAAGATGCTGAGCCAAAGCTGTCCTTGCCAGATGTCCTCATTCACTTTGCACCATATAATGATCAGAATGGCAATCCTAGCTAATATTATTGCACCTGTTTTCCCCTTTCCCAACCCCCAATCCAAGGTTGACAGCTGTGAAATCAGTTGATCTGTTGAACCAGTAGGTTCAACAAAGCACATGGGTACAATTAAATCTGGGAGCTCTGTGTCTCACTAAATAGTGCTACACCATGGAAGGCACTTTTCATGCAGTCGTTGGAACATTCCTTGATTCCCTATTGTAATTTAGTTTTCCTATAACTTGGGTTGTCATGGAGACTAGGATGGTGAATGGTGTTGGGAGGTGTGAAATTCGCCTATGATACTTCAATATGCTTCATAGGAGGAATATTCAGCTTGGACCTCATCGTGACAGCTGAGATGGATATTTCACAATCCTCCTTGCCTTTGTACCCCTTCCATTTCACCGGGCATTATTTTATTAGCTTCAGCAATTTTCAGCTCCCTAGAAATCGTACTATAAGTTTGCAGATAGAAATATCCAATGCATCATTTGTGTACTTTCTTTTTAAGTTGCTGATTTGTTTTGTATCTTGGTGTATTTTTGTTTACAGGCTGGTTACAGTATCATGGTTTCTTTTGTTAGAAAGCAAAGACTAGAAATGACTGAAGGTGCAGTAGTTTCTGGGGTCATCAGCATTATAATTCACTGCCTTGTCGTTCATTTGATGCATTCATCAGTTAAAACACTTTTCTCTTTCTTTGTCTTAAAGGTGTCCTCCATGCTGCTGTTGTCCTTGTCATAGAAATGTGTAAACATAGCCCTGATACACACACTTATTTTCGCAAGGTACAGCCACATCATGTTTACCATTGCTATCAGAAACCTGTTTTTTCAATGTACTCATTTATATCCAGCTTTTTGCTTTTAAAAAGTTTAATAACTTGCTAATACTGCAAGCACTATTCATTGTGCAATTATAAAAATTTTATATTAAAATACTGAAAAGTAATGAAACATATGCTAAGTATTTTCCAACATTTTTGTTCATTGTTCTGTGAATGGGAAAAACTTTGATGCAGATTTATCAATACAATATATCTGTGTGCCAAGGAGAAAGGAGTTCTTAAAATACAATTTGGGCAAATCAGTGGTAGAATTAATAGTGAAGGTATTACCTAGTGAGTATCTCTCACTGCAAGCTTTTAGATTTGATGTCCAGTCTGCCAATGTGTATTAATCTTGGTTGAGTGATAGGAAGGAAAAAGTGGTCTCTGCCTTGGGAGGGGAAAAATACTCTTGCTGAAAGTTGACTGGGTGCAGCTGAGATGAGGGCCAGGCCAGGCTGGACTGGTGCCCTCTGTTGATTATTTGGTGTGTTCTCACTCTCCTTGGTCGTATGTGGAAAATGTGGTAACATGGGCTAACCATGAAACAGTATTTTAAATAATCTTAATACCTTTCAGAGGAGAGGGAGAAAACTGAAGGTGTAGTAAAAGTTCCAATTTTCTTTTAAAGAAATAAACTGGTTGTTCTTCATGGTTGTCTTGGGACTGAACTCAGTTGAGCTGAAGCGTGTTTTGGCAGTGTGGCCAAATGCATACACTATCTGATCAGAGAAAGCTTGATAGTCATTTGGAGCAATATGAGAAAAACTTTTTATATCACAGTAGTTTCAACATAACTTGGAAAATGCAAAATATGTAGAAAAAGTGCCTTCAGAAATTATTAAAAATTAAATGCAAGATTTTTGGGTCCTAGATGGTGTTAGTTTCCCACTAGCATATTCCAAGACATTGATAGTTCCTTTGTCACAGGCTGACCTTTTTGATACTTGTTGATCAGGGTAGTTCAGTGACCAGGTCCAATTGGTGGATACATGGTGCAATAAAGATATAGGCCCAGGGGCCAAACTAGGCCTTGTTCCTGAGCTCATGGGTCTTGGCACTTGCTCAGTACAGTGAGTGAACGGGATATTGGTCAATTGGAAAAGTGGGCAAAGGAATTTAACTCCAAGTGCAAAGCAATGTTTTTTTTGGCAAAAATAAACCAGGCCAGGACATAAACAGCGAATGACGTGACCCTGGGAAGACGAGTTGAAGAGAGAGACCTAGGGGATACTAGTATGTAGATCCCTGAAGGTGTCGTCGTGGGTACAGAGGGTGGTGACAAAGGTATAGAGCATGCTTGTCTTCATCAGTCATGGCACTGATTACAAGAGTTGGGACGTCATGTTACAGTGTACAAAATATTGGTTGGGCCGCACTTGGATATTGTGTGCATTGCTGGTCACTATGCTATATGTGATTAAGCTAGACAGGGTGCCGAAAAGATTCACAAGGACGTTGTCAGGACTGGAGGGCTTAAGTTATAAGAGACAGGATAGTCTGGAACTGCTTTCGCTGGAGTGAAGGAACCTGAGGGTAACCTTGCACAAGTTATAAAATTATGAACCGCATAGATAGAGTTGATAGTCACGGTCTTTTTGCCAGTGTAAGGAAGTCTCCAACTGGAAGGCAAAGGTGAGGGGAAAGATTTAAAGGGGATCTGAGGGGAAAGTATTTTCCCCATACAGAGGGTAGCAGGTATGTTGAATGAGTTGCCAGAGGTGGTAATGGAGGCAGATACATTTACAGCATTTAAAGGACATTTGGACAGGTACATGGATAGAAAATGTTTGGAGGGATATGGACCAATAGGATGAGCTTAGATAGGCATCTTGGTCAGCTTGGACAAGTTGGGCCGAAGGGCCTGCTTCTGTGCTGTATTACTTTAAGAATCTATGAATCCAAGAAACCTAGCAAGTCCAGTCAGCCAGTAAAGCCCAGGGACTGAACCGACAGCTGTTGCAGCCAGTGAGTAGGCACGACAGAACAGACACCAGGTACAACCAATAACTTTTTAGACTCTGCCATGTCGGAACAGTCAACAGGGTGGGCCTGCATCTCATGCAACACCCCATGGGGGGTACTTGACAGATCTGAAAGTAAAGTAATCTAAGACATAAATATGAGCATGAGAACAACATAAGGGAAAATTGTGGATGAAGGAAGAAGGCCTGGTTGATAAAGTTCTTGTAATAATAAAGAAACCCAAGTAGTCCAACATTCAGTCTGCAGCAGCAGGGTTATTCCATGGTGGTTCTGGTAAACTGCAAGGTTCTATGACCAATGCTAATGTATCAGGAGTGGCCCAGGGATTTCTAGCCTTACCCATACCTAGTTGTGATGTATGGTAAAATTGGTGTCCAGTTTCAAAATCATAAAGGACAGTGAAGTTTCCCTTTTACATAAGGAAATCCTGTATAAGACATAGCTACTGGTAAACACCTGCTTCTCATGCACTCTCCCTCTCATACTCCTCGTGCTCCAAGCATGTCTTACTCATTCCCAGCATTGACTACTCTACCAGCGACAGCTATGCCTCTCGCTGCTGACACGTTAAGGTCAGAACTTTCTTAAATCTTCCTACTTCTCTGTTTGGTCCTATAAGTAGGAGGTATGGTTAGTAAGTTTGTGGATTACATGAAGGTTGGTGGTGATGTGGATTGTCAGGAAGGCTGTCTAAGGCTACAGCATGACATAAAACAGATGGAAAGCTGAGCAGAACGTCATCAGATGGAACTTAATCCCAACGTGTTTGATCTGGTCCCTTTTGGGAAGTCAGAAAGAAGCCAGAACATGTACACTAAGTGGTGGGGTTCTAAGGAATGTTGATGAATGGAGGGACCTTACCTTGGGGTTCAAGTCCCTAGTTCCCTGAAAGTGGCAACATAAGATGAAGGCATCTGGCATGCTTGTCTTCATAGTTTGGGGTATAGAATATAAAAGTTGGGGCATTATGTTGCAACTTTACAATACACTGATTAGACTGCATGTGGTATATTGTGTGCAGTTCCGGTTGCCACACTATGACGAGGATGTGGTTGCACTGGAGAGAATGCGGAGAAGATTCATCAGTGTGTTGTCCGAAGTGGAGGACTTTAGTTCTGGGGAGAAATTGCACAGGTTAGGCATGTTTTCCCTGGAGCAAAGGAGACTGAGGGATGCCTTGACAAAGGTGTATAAAATTACAAGGGTCATCGACAGGACAGATGGTCAGAATCTTTTCCTTTTGGTAGGGGATCAAAAACAAGATGGCATAGGTTTGAGGAAGGAGCTTTAAAGGGGATTGGAGAGGTAAGATTTTTCCACAGCATGGTTGATATCTAGAATGCATTGCCAGAAGAGATGGTGGAATTGCATACAATCACTACATTTAAGAGATATTTAGACACCCACTTGAATAGGCAAGGTGTAGAAGGATTTGGTCCTAATGTAGGCAAATGGATTAGTGTAGGTGGGCAAAAAAATTGGCGTGGATGTGGTGGGCTGAAGGGCCTATTTCTGTGATGTATGATTCTGACTCCTAAAGCCCGTGTTTTGATCAAGTCTTTGGCCACCTACCCTAATACTCAGCAGCAAATTCTGCTTCATGACGTTCCAGTGGAGAGGCTTGGGATATTTTTACTGACTAGTGCACACATGCTGACACTCATGACAATAAACTCGACTTTGAGACTTTGATGGATCTGAGGAGTAGAATGGCAGCTAAAGTGCAGAATAAATGTTGTTAATGTCCATGATTCTACCAGTAGAATTGCTTTGGCAGTGGTATGGTGTGGTGCACCGCAAATTTGTCAACATATTTTCCCTGCATAGGTATTCTGCATCTTGGGATTTCAGGTGGAAAATTTGCTGGAATGTAAACCTGCCCTTTGATACTCCAAGCCACAATGTGTACATGGCCTAGTTGCGCCAGATGGTGCTGAAGCAAGTATTTTCTTGAGCCCCTAACCTACTTCAACTAACCTCATTAACGTATGTTGCTGCTCCTTTCTCCCTTGTGCTTATCCAGCTTTGTCATAAACAAGTATTGCCTCAGCTACCCCTTGTGGCATATTTCATTCTCTTGCCATTCAGTGGATAACAGTTATTCTCAATGGTCTATTGGCAAACGTGTTTATGGTTTCAAGTTTTACATTCCCAACAAGTAGAAAAAATCTAATTTTTTTTCAAACTTCTAATGAGTTGGAGAGGCTAAAGGAGCTAGGGGAGAGGCTAAAGGTGCTAGGGCTTTACTCATTGGAGAGGAGGAGGATGAGGGGAGACATGATAGAGGTGTATAAAATATTAAGTGGACAGCCAGTGCCTCTTACCCAGGGTACGAATGCTCAATACAAGAGGATATGGCTTTAAGGTAATGGGTGGGAAGTTCAAGGGAGATGTCAGAGGGAGGTTTTTCACCCAGAGAGTGGTTGGTGCA
>JARFYF010000036.1:7454124-7464230 GCA_030265395.1 Rhina ancylostomus | reverse complement strand
TCAACCTGCAGTTTACATATGAAGAGTAGACACTATGGCAAGAGGCCAATGATTAATATTTCAGAAAATAAATTCAATCTAATGATATCAAGAAATATTTAAAAAGGAGTACACACAAAGTTCAATTTCAGCCAAATCCTAAACTGAAAGAATTCTGGGCTAATTTAGTGATCTTTTACACCAGTAACTTCAACCTCGCATGTTAAACTTTGGTGTTGCATCATCTAAGTAATGAAAGCAATGGTTTGAGTTCTGAGACTGAAATACCTTTACTGGTCCCATGACTCAAAGCTAGGATTTTTTTAGTTTAAATTGCAGGAAGGTAACATGAGAACACAAACCTGTGGTTCCTCATGTTGCAAGATGTGTCTCTTTCAGGAATAAAGTGAATAAAACCAACATGGGCCAAACAGCCCATTGACTTGTGGAGGCCAATCAGCATGGCACCTTAAAACTAACTGGGTAATACCATATTATAGCATGAATTGTTACCTCAGACAAAAGTTTGGAACACAATAGAGGAGAGATGGCCAAGTTGAAAAAACTTCAATTCCTACAAACTTCCAACTCTTTCTCAAATGTATAGTAACCAGGTTGTGAGCTTCCCTACTTCCTCATTCCTTCGCTGAATGTCTCAATCAGTGCTGGACCTTCTATACCAGAATCTAGCCCTGAAGTCATCACTGCATGTCATGAAACCAGGATTGGTAGGAGAGTGCACAATGCAGCGAACAATATTATTGTGACCAAGAGACAGGAGGTTCTTGCGCTCAGCTGTACGCGAATCCCAGCAACAAAGGCTAATCGTTCTTTCATCAGGGAGAAGCACATAATCTTCAGTGTGGTTGAAAACTGCCTGGGTACGGTGTGTTTGTCTACCACTCAATCCTGCTCCTAGATGGGAAAAAAAAATACAAATATGAGACTGCAATCAATACTTTTGCTTTATATTGGGCTTCCCCTTCTCCCATCTTCAGTACTGAAGAAGGGTCCTGAACGAAACGTTGACCGCCTGCTTTTCTGCATGGATGCTGCCTGGCCTGCTGAGTTCCTTCAGCATCATAGTGCTTTTCATCTAGATTCCAGCATCTGCAGTCTTTTGTTTCTCTAAAACTTTTGCTTTTGTCTAGTTCCATTAAGTGGACTTCCATTAAGTCCTTCTCATCTTTAAAACCCTATCTCCGATGAAACCATTTTTCCCTTCCCCTCCCAAATTGCATGCAATTCGTACTGGCCAAGAAGCTCAATATTTGGTTAAAAAAAGTGTAGTTCAGTCAGTTAAAGTGAAAATGAGCCACAAAGAACAGGAAAGTTCCAAATATAATCCCAGGTCTGTACTGAAGTAGCCACATCAGCACTTGGTGCACTATATTTGCCTCAACTCTGACCAGTGTGATGTGTCATGGAAATCTCTGGAAACATACCTAAACAAAAGCCCCAAATATAGAGGACTGTAATTCCTTATTGTTAACTAATCTTCGATAATGACAAATAATTTTGGAATTGAATGCCAAGGCTCTAACCATTTATATAATAATTATTTCTATAATTATCCCTGTGGCTAACTTTGTCAGAGTTCTCATTTCTTTACTTTCTAGGGACTCCTGTTGATCTGTATTGAGATCATTAGTTGAGGGCTGGATCAGTCTCAGATGTAATTTCTCCTGCCATCTCAAATAATCCAAGGAGCTCCCAACACTAACTTTCTAGAACGCATGAAGAACAGCAAGGGATTGGACAACTGCAGTGGTGTCCACCTGCTGTTCTGGGGTCACATACAAACTTTAGGATCTGGCTGTCTAGTGCCTGAAGCCCAGCCAATTCAGTTTTATTTGACCTTAACTTTCTTTTTCATCAAATTGCCTTCAGGTTTTGAAATAAGCAGTTTTTAGGATTCATCCAACAATACAGCACAAATCCTAAGCCACGTCACCAATATCAAGGCAAAAGGTTGAACCTCCCTTAAGCTATTAGAGAAATGCCACATTCAGTCAAACTATAACAAATTACTTTGAAAACTGGCCATGAAAACAAATTTTACCATCTTTTAGTAAACGCTAAAACCCAATTCTCTTTTGAAATTATTAAAATACAAAGAAACTGGAATAACTGGAATATGAAAAGAATATTGGGTTGACTGGCAAGATAGCAGAATACCACTTTGAGAACAATTCCAGTCCAATATTAATGGGTACTTACAATTTACAATGTAATTTCAGTTCCATCATGTTTTTTAGCCTTATGGAATAGCTGTTACAGCCTGCATCAAGTTACTTGATCTCAGCTAAACTAACCAACGATCTAGAGGCAAAAAGCTGAAATCAATCAGTTCCATTTTATCCAGTGTTTAGGGATGAGATCAGCTAACAATCTTGAATTCTGATGCTACTGAAAGAGGGTATGAGGACATTAACTGTGGGGCATGGCATATCAGAGCCTATCCTGATTCTTAGTCAAAGAGTCTGACAGCATCCTAAGCTAACATATGAAGAATCATTTTTTAGTTCAGCACCACTGCCTTCCAATGCAGTCAACAATTTAAGGAAATGGAGAAAGCATAGAATGTATAGAAACAGGCATCAGATGAACACCCATCTGCAAACCTTTTGAGGGTCAGTTTCAGGCAAGTATGTGTAATTTGTATTCAAGATGCCTTGCTACAAGCAGAAAGCAAAATTCAACAGTTGTACGTCCCAATCTCAATTTACAGTCTGCTCATGTTCCATTCCACTAATTCATAGCTGAAATGGACCTCAGCTTTTGGATTTTTGTACACTTTGTACAATTTAAAGATATGACAATTAGGAACTAACATGTTTTAGGATTCCGAGGAAGCCAATTATGCATTACCAGTCTGCAGATTGGTTACGGATGGCTTCCAAAGTCACACTAATTTAGAAAGCTCAAATGAAACTTCAAGTCAAAGGTGCTCAAATTTCTGTAAGTGTAACCAGCTCATGGTTTGCAAAATTAATTTCACTTTGGAAAAAACAGTACTGACTGTAAAGTCAGTTACTTTTCTTGCACCAGACCTTCTCATGCTTTGTAAATTTCACAACTCTTGAAATTCAATAAAAAGCACATGCATTTACATAGACTACAGGATGTTCAAAAGTGCTTTATAACCAATTGAGTCATTCTGAAGTGCAGTTACCAAAGCCCAGAAACTAAAATGGCATTGACTAAGTAACTTATCATCATTTTGGTTTAGGGATAAAATACTGGCCAGTACACTATGCTCTTCAAAATTGCAAGTCAATTGTTTTTCCATTTATTCACCTGGAAGCAAAAGCATCTTGCTGTTTAACATCTAATATGAAAGGCATCATTTCAAAGTATGGCAATGCCTCAAACACAAACTTCAACCTGGCATATGCATTCATATCTTGAAACGGGGGCCCTGTGGCTCAGAATACTCAGCTTGTTTGCTACACATCGTCTATGCATGATTTTGAAACACAAGCTTCAGGAGGTACAAATGCCTTATGCTGAAAACAATCACAGATAAATAATATCCAATATAGCATCATCTTATATTTCAGCTTTCCCAAAACTCCATCCTATCCACACCAAATGATCCCCCACCAGTCACACCTGTCCTCTATGATCTACACTAACAGAATCCTCAAATTTAAAATTCTTAATTTTATGTTCAAGTTCCTCCATGATATTTCTGCTCTTCCATCTCTGTAACCTCCTCCATCTTTGCAATTCTCCAAATTCCCTCTACTTTTGATTGCCCCATCTTTACTTCCCCTTACCTTGCCGTTGACAGGTGTTCCTTTAACCATAGCCTCACTCTCTGGATTCCTACTTAAACCTCAAATGAGGTCACATTGCAATACCAACAAATAGAACTTGGTGATACTTTAAACCAAAAATACATGACAGTATTTTAAACTTGGGTTCAGACCAAGGTTTCCTGATAGCCCCTTCCCCAGCCTAATTACCAGTTCATTCATTTATCTTTGTACATTCTTTACATTTACACTGACAAACTGATTTCCTTTTCACTTTGCATTTAAAGGTTGGCTTAAAACTCAGATTTTCTTCCTGTTTTTCCTTCCCCCTTTTCACATTTCTTCCCTTTTCTGGTTTCTTAATTTTTCTGATTTTTTTACCAATTCTACATCTTCCCACTTGTATCCTTCAGACTCTCTTTCTTCACTCTAATCTGTGTGGCAGACACTTGCCCACCTTAGACATTCCAGAGATCCTGAGAAACTTATTGATCCCAGGTGCCACAGTGCAAAGACACCTCATACTCCTAGCATCTACCAATTTCTAGGAAAGGAAACCAAAATATTTACAGGAGCTACCTGTAAAGCTTTTCCCTCAGCAATTGTCAACAGCTACCTTTACTTGTCTGCTGTCAAACCAGGTCTATGTATAATGCTGATCTGCACAGCAAAGCAAAGATTGCTCATAGGGCAGCTGGGATATTACTACAGACATCTCATTAAGCAAAAGGTTTTTGCTCTTTCGCTAAATCCAAACCATGCACTATCAATAGTGTTTTGTCTTCCTAACTGAAGGCAATAATTTATATTGGAATAATACATTGCAATTTCTTTTTGGGAGCAGAGTCATGTCTCTAGTCCCCCAACTCTTATTGTCTGTTACTGATAGAATTTAACATTCGGAGGCATGCAGCCAGGCTAAATTCTATCCTCAAATAACATTAACACATGCAGAACAGTAGTAATGACAATTGTGTAGTTATCAAGGATAGGAAAAATGACTGGCCTTTCCTCTCAATTCTTTGTGTTATGACATTTTTCTAACATCCTTAATCCTCTCATTGATAAAGATTACAGAATCACAATCCTTACAACATAAAAAGGCAAATATTCAAGTTTGGACTGGCTCTATACAAGACCAAACCTGCCCTTTCACCACAGTCATGCAACCTTTCCTTTCAAGTACTTACACAACCTTTTGCATGCTAAAATTTAATGAGACTCTACTACTAAACATGTCAATGCAATCTAGACTGCAACAATTCACAACATAACATTTTCTTTCGCCAATGACCATCATTTCTTTGTCTTGTCTCTATCTGCTCTTATGATTTTAAATACCTCTTATCAGATCTCCTCACAACCTCCTCCAACCTGTTGGGAGGACAATCCCAGTTTCTCCAGTTCATATAACATAATTAAAGTTTCTTACCCCCTGAATTGTTTTAATAAATCTGTCTTCACTCCCTCCGAAGCAATTCCATCCTTCATGAACTGCGGTGTCCAGAGATGAACATAGTAATCCTGCTGCAGTCGAAACTTGTGTTTTATGAAAGGTCCCACTTAATGAAGTTGTGAGTTTGAAAGGTATTGTCAGTATAGCCTGGGTGAATAAATGTTGTGCATTTTGTGGTAGATGTAATTAACATGGACGGGGTGCCAATCAAACAGGCTAATTTATCCTGGACGATGTCAAAGTTCTAAGCATCACTGGAGTTGCACCCATTCATGTAAGTGGACTGTATCCCATCAAACTCTTGACTGGTGTGTTAGAGTTGAAAAAACGTCAGAAGGTGAGGCACTTGCTGCAGAGTATTCGCCTCTGCTCTGCTCTTGTAGCCACAGAACAGGTGGCAGGCTCAGTAGTTTCTGTTCAATGCAACCCCCATGTATGTTGATATTGGGGACTTGATGATAGTAATGTCACTGACTATTAATGTTAAGTGGTTAGACAGTAATTTTGGAGTATGAACTTTTACTGTCACTTATCAACCCATACCCAAAATGCAGTCATGGACTAATTCATTTGCTGGGAGTTATAATTAGAATTGAACACTGAAATCATCAGTTAACATTCCCACTCTGACCTTATGATGGGAAGACTGTTATTGCCTGGGCCTTGAAATCTGCCTTAAAGAACTCCTGCAGCAATGTTCAGGGACCTCTAACCAAACAGAACCATCTTCATTGCTGCAAGATATGATTGCAATCATTGGAACATTATACTCCTAGTGCCCATTGACCAGATATTCCATGGCTCTTTCAAAGGCTCCCTTGGCATCAATAGTTACTCTCACCTCACTAATGGAATTCATCTCTTTGATCCATGTCTGGACTAAGGTTGTGATCTGGAGCCAAGATGACCAGGTGAAACCCAAACTAGACATTAGTAAGCAGATCATTTGCAAGTATGTGCCACTTCATAGAACTGTCACCAACACCTGCCATCACTTTGAGAGCAGACTGATTGGATTTTGTCTTTCTTTTTGTGAACAGGACATAGCTGAGAAATTTTCCACATTGTTGGGCAGGTGCCTGTGTTGTCATTATAGTGGAACACAAAAAAAAATAAGGGCAGGAGTAGGCCAGTAGGTCCCTCAAGCCTGCGCTGCTGTTGAATATATCATAGCTGAGCTACACTGGCCTTAACTCTTCTTTTCCAGTTCCCCACAACCCTCAATTCCTTGATCTTTCAAATACTTGTCCATCTCCACCTTAGATATATCTAATGATCTGATCTCCACCACCCTCAGAGGCAGAGAATTCTAAAGGTTCACTGCCCTCTGAGGGAAGAAATTTCTATGCATCTCAGTTTTAAATAACCGGCCCCTTATTCTGTAGCTATGTCCACTTGTTCACAACTCTCCCACTAGTGAAAACATCTCCACATCTATCCTGTCAAGCCCCCTTAGAATCTTATATATTTGAATAAGGTCACTCCTCATGCTTCTAAATTCCAAGAAATAGCTTGGCTTGAGGCGTTGCTGGTTCTGAAGAACAAACCTTCAGCAGCACAGCCAGGATGTTGTCTACTCCCACAGCATTTGCAGTATCCAGTGCTCTCAGCCATTGTTTGCTATCATCTGGAGTGATCAAATTGGCCAAAAATCAGCTTCTTCCACGATAGGATCTCAGAAACAGCCAAAATAGATCATCCCCTTAGGGAGCAAATTCTTAAAATGCATTCAGGGAGATTTTTCTTTAAGTCACCACATAGCAAGCCTGACAAGAATTCAGGATGTGGTTATTGAAAATGAAGTTGGGCACTTGGAAAGTTGAGTACATTTTGGTGAAAGTAATTCAATTAGATATAGTATCATTATTGAAAAGGACAAAGATGATAAATAACGGTTCTCAGTTATGGTAAAATCACTCTTACTAAAATAAAATGCAATTCAGCAAAAGGGGACTTTAAACAGCTGTGCAAAACTAAATGTCAGAACATTGAAAAGCATTCAAGGATGTAGTGAGGCTCAGCATATATACTTCTACAATGAAGAAATGTGAAGTCGCAAGAACTATTGTCCAATAGATGTTGAGTGTACAGTCTGGGACAGGACAAAAAAAAACAGTACATCAGATACCAAGAGCTCAATACTGCTGATAGCTGGTGCTGTGTGAAAGTAAAAGGAAATAAGGACAACCAAAAAAGAGCACAAAAGGACACTAAGAAAAAAAAATCAAAACCAGAGGTGTTCCAGAATCATATAGCTAGCATGATGGACTAAGAACCTGCAGGTTTTTTGACTTTCATTAACTAAGGAACATGTAGGGACTATTGGAGACCAAAAAGGTGCCCCACATTGGGGAAAAGTGCATGGATCTTCATGAACAATTTGTGCCATCTTTAAAATTAGAGATAATCCAAATATTGTTGAAGAGCAGAAGGAAATTTTGGATGGGTAAATAGTGACAGGAAATATTGAGGGATTAGCGTCATGAAAGTAGATCTTCTGACCAGTTTGCCTGTGGCACCTTGTTAAGAGTCTAATGAAAATACACACAGATGACTTTAAAAGTATTATCCTCATTGATTATCTGTGCAATCGCCTCCAAAAATTTGATGATGATATAATACATTCCCTTAACAAATCCATGGTGAACACCTCTGATTAACTTGTACCTCTATAAAAGGTTTAGTATTCTACATAAACATTTTTCAAACCAATAATCTTTTTACTGTAGAAGTTAGGCTGACTGGTCTTTAATTAATTGGTCTATCCTTTTTTACATAGCAACACAACGTTAACAGTACTCCACTGACCTAGAATCATGCTTGTATGCATGGAATTCTGAAACAATATTGAGTGTTTTTGCTATTTCCACCCTAGCTACTCCTGATATCTTAGGATACAATCTCTCCCCACCTGCCTGTGCACCCCCCTGCTCTCCATTACTGAGGTTTGTTCTGTTGAATTCAAACTTAGTATTAGTATTAGACTTTCAAAATTTACTTTGCCATTTTTTCTATTCATTTCAGTCTTGGGCATTTTAATAAACGATAAAAGCCAATCAGCATCTCAAAACCCAGTCACGTCGAACAGCATTCTATATACCACCATACAAACTAAGAGTAGGAACAGGCCTCTCTGCCTCTTAATCCTACTCTATCATTTAATATTTCTCTGACCTGCCCATCAGCTATATCCTGATTCTCCTACTGCCCACCTACACTAGAATAGTTTACAGAAACTAATTAACCTACTAACTAATGTCTTTGGGATGTGGAAGGAAACTGGAGTGTCCATGGTAAATATATAACCCTCCACAAGGACAGCACTGGAGGTCACAATTGAATCCAGGTCAATGGAGTTAAGTCAGGTCAGTGGAGTCTGCTGCATCACTGTGCAGCCATGATCTGATCCAGGCTAATCAGACTATGGCTGATCTCACTGTAACCTCAACACTGCATTTCCAACTAGTGCCAGTAATCTTTCACTCCCTTACTTATCTCAATCTAACCAACACTGCCTTAAAAAATTTCAAAGACTAACTTTCACATCCTTTGAGGGAGAGTTTTCTTAGGACTCACAACCCACAGAAAAAATTTCACTTCTTCTGTCTTAAGTGGATGAGTTCCTATTCTCCTTGAGGAAACATCCTCTGTGCATCAATCCTGCCAAGGCACTTCATGATCTTGCATATTTTAATTATCATTTCTCATTCTTCTAAACTCCAGCAAATACATGCCTAGTCTGCCAACCTTCCTTAACCTACCCATTCCAGGTTTCTGTTCCAAAGCATTAAATAAGACCACCACCGTACATGGGCCTTACCAAGGCTCTATAGAAATGAAGCATAATCTCCCCATTTTTGTATTCAATACCTCTTGCAAAAAATGAGAACATCCTGTGGGCTTCCCTAATTATGTATTGTACTTGCATTCTAGCCTTTTGTACATAATGCAACAGGTTACCTGGTTCTACACTTCAGAGTTCTGCAAGTTTTCATTATTTAAATAATGCTTCTTAATTCTCATTTTCCCAAACTATGCTTATTTACCAGATCCTTGCTCATTCACTTAATCTAGCCATTTCCCTTTGTAGTTACCTCATGTCCTCTTCAGGGAAAAAGGAAACCTATTATCGACATGATGATCTGCTGAAGATGAGATGCACAGCAAGTGATGGACCATGCAGTTAAATTTCAGTTCACAATCAGTTAGCTCTTCTTACCTGTATATTTGACCATTGTACGTCCAGTTGATATTTCCCATAGTTTCACGATAGAATCCTTTCCACTTGACAAAACATACTTTGAATTTCTTGAGAACATAATGGAGCACACCTCTGCACCGTCGTGGGCTTTCTCGTAAGTTGTGATGCAGCGGTTTGATACACCGTCCCACAGTTTGATGTTGCCATCTTTACTGCAAGTGACATATGTATTGGCACTGGGATTGTAGCTCACAGCACAGATGGCATCTTTATGCTGATCACGGGGATTGCTTGACACGAAGCACTGAAAGGTGTTGACATCATACAATCGCAGAGTGGGATGCTGCGTTCCCACAAGAATATAATCTCCAGAAGGATGAAAAGAGATGGAGCGCAGCATTTCCGCTTCCTAAAAACATAAAAGATAAGCTGAAGAGATGATTGATAGACAATTACATGAAGCCACATGGCCCACTTCCAATTCCCTTTATCTTGCAGGCACCAAGTGGAAAAACAGTCACACAATATGAAATAAAAGTTGAAAATGTTCACAAGATCACAAAATAAGGGAGCAGAAGGTGGCCATTCAGCCCATCGAGTCTGCTCCATGGAAATGAGAGGGGAGAAGTGGCGGGGAAGAGGAAAAAAAATTTTAACCCCAATTTCCTGCCTTATCCCCATAACCCTTGATACCTTGACTAATTAGATA
>JARFYF010000036.1:7411194-7421557 GCA_030265395.1 Rhina ancylostomus | reverse complement strand
TTAAAGCCGGGATTTTTGGGAGGCCCGGAGGCAATCACCCCCCGGTTCCCTGTCTACAGTGCCCGCCGGAGCCTGTTCCCGTAGGGTTCCAGCCGCCTGACCCGCTCGGCGAGAGTGCAAGCGGCGGGACGCTTGTGCAGACTCCCCCAGCCTCAGTAAAGGCCGTACAACAAATAATATGTGACCGAGGTTACGGCAAGTCGCCAGCTGATCACCAAGTCATTTAACTAGTTGCGCTGAGTCCTTCGATCCGCCAGCCCAAGTTTCCTCGGTTGCTGGGACCGTCCGCTGTTAATCTACGCTGGCACCCCCCGGCCTTAAATTAATAAAGTCAAAGCCCTCGCTAGAGTGGGCAGATAGAAAAACTGATGAGACACACCGCATATATTTTGGCGGAGCAGCTAATTCTCCTTTGCTCGGAAACAAACACTTTAAAGGATATGAACGGCGGTTTTCATGGCTGAGTCCGCAGACTTCCCCACTCGTGACTCAATCTACGGGTCAGGTCGGGCGAGCGAGCGCAGACAGATGCAAGAACAGCAAATGCATCGTCTTTTAACGTTGCGTATTTAATGGCTTCCTGCAGCTGCATCGCTCAGAAGAGCAGGACCATGATCGGGCAAGCAATGCTGAATAGTGGGAAAATTAATGCATTTTAATTGCCCTGGTTCATGATGACGGGATTACTTTGAAAGGGACTACTTTAAAGTCAGTCATAAAGAGATGAAGCATGGCAACGGGCCCTTCAGCCCACGCCGACCAACAACCACATATGTACATTAATCCTACTTTTCTATTCTCCCCTCAGACTCCACCACCCGCCTGCACACTAGGGGCAATTTGCAGTGGCCAATTAATCTACCCACCCACACATCTTTGGGATGAGGGAGGAGACCAGAGTACTTGGAGGGAACCTATGGGGTCGCAGGGAGTATGTGCAAACTCCACACAGCACCTGGGGTCAGGATTGTGAAGCAGAGGCTCCACCAGCTGTGCAATGAGCTGCCCTCAAAATGAAATTCTTCAGCCTTCAATTTTCAGTCCCTTGTCTGCCCGTATAAAACAAGTGGAAAACTTCCATTAATATTGGATAAAAACTTACTAAAGTGTTTCACATTAGTCAAGGAAAATCAGATTCCTAAAATGCATGGAATAGCGTATAGCCTAGTCAAAGAGATGGATTTGGAATGAGATTCTAATCGAGGAGAGGAAAATGGAGCAGTAGAAGGGTTTGGAGATGAATGCCAAATTATAGGGATTGCACAGGCAAATGTCAGTATGAAATTTGATAGTATAAACTTTCACAGTTAGTTTCAGCATCCATCATCACACCAGAGGAGGACAATAATCCTGATTACCATCCAGTAATTCCTGCTAGTAACTTAAGAGAATGGGGCTTCACAGTAGTAACCTGTTGTTTTCTTCTTGCCCCTGTGAAATAGGCTGCTTTAAGAATACAAAGCAGAACTGGGAAGGCAGAAAATTAGTGAGAGAACTTTAAAAAAGACAAAAAGTAAGCCTAGCTTTACTTAATGGTATATACTAAATACAAGGAATAAAGTGAATACAACAGATGAGCAGAAGGTACTGATATAAATAGGCAAATATTACAGTTTTGATATATTACTGAATTGTGCCTTGTTTTAGGTTCCTGGCTTCAAGGTTTTCAGACAAAATAGAAGGGGATGGTTGGGTCTTGTACGATAAGATGGACTCCTGACCTCACAATCTACCTCGTCATGGCCCTGCACCTTATTATCTGCCTGCACTGCACTTTCTCTGGAACAGTAAAGCTATATTCGGCATTCTGTTATTACTCTTCCCTTGCACTACCTCGATGTGCTAATGCAATGAAATGATCTGTATGGATGACATGCAGAACAAAGTTTTTCACTGTACATCAGAACATGTGACAATAATAAACCAATTTACCATCTGGTGAAAAAATACAGTCATGAGAAAGGATCATATGTTTGAAGGATCATCAAATGAGGTTTTAGAGGTTGATGAATTGTAGGATTAGGTGTAGGTCCACTGGTTCTTAAAGGTAGGACAGGTTGAGAAAGTGGTTAATTAGTAATCAAATGGAAAACTGGTATAGCATGAATAAGGAACTCAAATAAATCAGCATTAGTAAAAAATTACTGGAGAAATTATATTGACATATTCCCAGCAAATGATGCTAACCTGCATCACAAGGTTTTAAAAAAGATGGAATTGGAGGTCATCCTACAAAACTCCATAGTCACAGATTATAACCTCAGTATTTAAAAAGGAGGGGGGAAATAAGGAATTAGAGCAGTTAGCTTGACAGCAATAGGGAAAGTGCTACAATCTATTATTAAAGTAGTAACAAAGCATTTGGAAAATATAATAGAATTGAGCAGTCACATGCATATATGAGAGGGAAATTACGTTGGAAACTTTTGAGATTGTAACTAGCAGAATCAATAAGGGGGAATCAGTTGATGTAGAGTTTTTGGATTTTTCAGAAAGTCATCTGTAAGATTATCGAACAAAGTTGGGTTGGGGGTAATGTACTGTTGTGAATTGCAGATTAGTTAAGGGAAACAAAACAGAGTTGGAATAAATGAGTCATTTTTGGTTTAAGAGGTTGTGACAAGTGGTATAGTGAAGGAATTATTGCGAGGGCCCAACTAGTTCAGTTCCAAACTTTTCCAATATATCAATGAGTTAGATGAGTGACTAGGTGTAACGTATAAGTTTGCCGACAGTGCAAAGCTATATAGTAATGTGAGGTGTGAGGAGGATGCAGAGGGACTTCTGGGCTAATGAATGTGAAGGACACAGCACAAGGACTATAATGCTGAAAATTGTGAGGTCATCCACCTTAGTAGAAATGTAGAAAGCTAGAGTGTTTTTAAGTGGTAAGAGATTGAAAGGCATTAGTGTTCGGTGGTACCTAGGTGTCTTTGTACATATATCACTGAAAATTAATGTGGAGGTATTGAAAGTAATTAGGAAGATAAATAGTATGATGGCCTCCATTGCAATGGTGCAAGTATAAAGATGTCTTCCTGTAATTACATTAGATTCTGAGTGAAACTGCACTTTCCTGCCAAAGGAAGGATATACTTGTGATAATGCAACAAAGATTCACTAGCTTGACTGCTGGGTTGTGAGGTTTGGCTTATGAGGAGAGATGAAGCCTTGGGCCTATACACTCCTGAGTTTAGAAGAATCTGATGTCATCTCATTGAAACATATTAACTGCTTATATGACTTGACTGGAGAGATGCAGGTTTGATGTTTTCCTTGGTCAACCTATGGGTAAGACTTAAAATTAGGAATCATCCAAGGGGAGAAATTTCTTCTCCCAGAGAGTATTTGAATCTATCTAAAGCTCTATCCAAGAGGGCATAGAGGCTCAGTTGCTGAGTATTTAAATGGCAGTGTTTGATAGATTTTTGGATATTAAGGAAATCAAGGGTAATCAGGTTAGTAGGAAAGTGGTCATGAGGTAAAAGATCAGTGATGATTTTATGGAATGGCACAGAAGGCATGAGGGGCCAAAGGGTCTGTAGCTGCTTCCATTTCAAATTTTCTCATTCTTTTCCTTTATTAGCCAAGATATAGAATGCTAACAGCAAGGAAATTATGCTCAAACTATAAACAACACTAGTTAGGTCACAGCTTGAATAATGCATACAGTTCTGGTTACATTTAAGGAAAGATGTAGTAGCACTGCAGAGCATGCAGTCTTTCAAAGATGTTACCAGGATTGGAAAATTGTAGCTAAAATGCAAGATGAGATGTTCACCTTCTTCCAGCACACAGATGCAATCACGAAGAAGGCACACCTGTGTCTCTACTTTCTTGAAAGTTAAAGGAGATTTGGCATGTCATCGAAGACTCTGACAAACTTCTACAGATGTACAGCGGAAAGCATTCTGACTGGTTGCATCACAGCTTGGTATGGAAACTCCAAGGCACAGGAATACAAGAGGCCACAGGAAGTGGCGGACTCAGCTCTCCCCACCACTGAGGACAAGAGGCGATATCTCAGGAAGGTGACATCCATCATTAAGCACCCCCACCATCCAGGCCATGCTGCTGCCATCAGGAAGGATGAGAAGCCTGAAGACCCACACCTCAAGGTTCAATAACAGCTTCTTCCCCATTGCTATCAGGTTCTTGAACTGACCTGAAAAACCCTATTACTACCTCAGAAGATATTTCTTTCTTTCTCTCTCTCAACTTGCACTAATGTTGCTTTGTTTATTTTGTTATGTATAATTTGTGTTTGCCAGTTTGTAATGTACAGTGCTGCTGCTGCAAAAAGTTAATTTTCATGGCATTTATACCCTGGGTATGTCTGCCCATGACAATAAACTTGAAATCGCTTTATTTAGTAGAGGCTAAGGAAAGGCTTAAATGAGATGTATAAAATTACATGGGGCCTAGATAAAGTAAATAGGAAGGATCTATTTCTCTTAGCAAAGGGGTCAAAGCCTAGGGCACAGATTTACAGTAAACTGGGAGAAGGATTAGAAGGGAGATGAAGAAAAATGCTTGACTCAGAGCTTGAGAGGTGTCTGGAACTCAGTCTCCAAAAGTGTGATAGTGACAGGAACCCTCATCACATTAAAGAAGACTTGGATGTAAACTTGAAGAACTGTGACCTGCAGAGCTATGGATCCACTAGTGGAAAATGGGATTAGGCTTAGCAGCTCTTCTTCAAACAACAGATATGATGGGTCAAATTACCTCCTGTGTTGTAAATTTTCTGTGAATTGTAAAATATGAATGTGTGCACCAGAAGGCTGAGACTAGAAGGCAGGAAATCAGAAGAAACAAGAGTATAGGCCTGACAAGGTTGCTTTCCTTGGTTGGTTCATTAAGACTAGACCCAGGCAAAAAGCAGGCCAACAATGAGCAGCCACTTAAGCAAAGAACAGATACTTGTGCAATATCCCAGAGGATCCCAATCTCCACCAGTGAACTCATATCCCAATATGAATCAGGAGACAAAAATTTTGAATTTAGAATATCCTACCTTTTTCATATTTATTTCATTTCTACAAGTAAAAAAATGTCATTGAAACAATCATTCTACCCAAACGTTAGTCATTCTATCCATTCAAACATTTCTAATCATAGTTACCCATCTTGTTCAATTATCTATTCAACTTCTTTATCTTCCTCTATCTATCCAATCTGTTCTCAAATGCTGAGTTTCCATCTTGACCACTAAAACAGAATTCCACAGCCTCACCACTCTGTGAACCTTTTCAGTTATAATGGGATAAAAACACAAAAAAAAACACAATTTGTGTTTTTTGTATTCCTATTTGCCTATAACAGTCAGCAACCTAAGGAATCTGCCTTATCTTTGTTCTAAAGCCACAAAGCCACACATGATATTCTTATAGACATTTTGTTGAAGTTTAATTTAGTTGCCTTAATATCTCTTCGCTTTTATTTTCTATACTTCATCTAAGAAATTTAAAGATCTATTCTTTTCCCTGCAGGACCTTATCAACAGAAGGTGCTAATTGTAACATTTTATGAACCAAAACCAAATTCCTCAACTCTTCCACACTGACTCTATTTTTGAGTGTGATTTCACTCGGAATATGATTTCATATTGACTTGCATTCCATCTACTACATTTTAGCCTATGTACTCACTCTACTTTTTTAAAGGACACCAGCTTTTCAATTATATAGGGCTGCACAGTAAATATGCCCATCCAAAATATATCCCTAGAGGCACCATGATTGGCATTGCTTGGTAGATCAGTTGCATTGAAGCCAAATGTAAAACTCTGAACTGGCTGGGATCAACATTTTTTTTATGTACAGTGTGGTAACAGGCCCTTCTGGCCCAACGAGTCCGCGCTGCCCATTTTAAACCCATGTTAACCTACCCGTGCGTCTTAGGAATGTGGGAGGAAACTGGAGCACCCAGAGGAAACCCACACAGACACGGGAGAATGTACAAACTCCTTACACCAGCGACAGGAATCGAACCCAGATTGCTGGCATTTAAAATTTTAATTATATAATTTTAATTTATACATTTTATAAATTATTTATAATTATAATATATAAAATAATTTATAGTTTTAATTTATAAGGCAGAACCAAACCAAAGTCAGGATCTTATTGCCCCACACCTCAATACATAATCTGGGCTTTATCAATGAAGTATAAAAGTAGGAAAGTCCTACTCAGGTCCAGGCTCAGCTGGAGTATTGTCCCATATTCTGCCTGGCACATTATAAGGCTGTGAAGGCATCAGAGACAGTCCAGAAAAGACTCACAAGAATAGTTCCTGGGATAACTGTTACAAGAATAGATTAGAGGCTGGGATTGTTTTCTTTGGAGAAGGCTAAAGGAAGATATAGTAGATATATATAAAGTAACATAAAAATGGATAGTGAGAGGCTGCTCCCTTTGGAGGAGGGGTTGAGGACAAAAGATCACAGCTTTCAAATAAAAAGATTTAAGGAAAAACCTTTAAACAGTATGCACTTGGAATCCAGCACACACTGCCTAGATGTGGTGAGGGCAGGCTCTATCATAGCCTCCAAGAGGGAATTGGCTAAGCTTATGGTGCAGAAAAAGAATGCAAAGCTACCAAGAAGGGATAGTGGGTGGAGCTAGAGTTGCTCCGGTAGATAGTTAGTGCAGGTGTTATGGTCCAAGAGGTCTCCTGTTGTGTTGTTAGCATTCTATGATTCTAATCAGAAAAATAATGCTTCCTCCACTTTTTTAGCTGTCAAAAAAGTGATGGTATTTGAATGCTTCTGAATATCATTAATATTGGCTATTCAAAAACGTTAAAACATAAATTAAAATGTATCAATAAAACCACTAAAGCACATTCTTGTATCTGGTTCCCTCCATCCAAATAATTGAGCTTGTGAATGAAAAACCTGGCTCAAGTTCAGCAGACACGTTCCACAGCGAGAATGCCAGGAAATTCAGCAAATTGGAAATCTGTTGAAAACTGCCAGACCTAAACAAGGATGATTCTATATTGTTGGAAAGCTTGTTCTGAATAAATGGCACCCAAACATGATGGTTTAAATTTATTTTCCATTTTAATTAAACTAAATTCAGATTCCAGCATTGCAGAAAAGCTCAACCTAGACTCCTTCCATACAGTTGCTAATCTTTCACGTGAGCTCAGAGTGTAGACATCAATGTCCTGAGTGTAATTGTTTAAATCCTTTCTTAGTTGTCATCAGATGCTGGAATTGGCCTTTCTGACTCTAACACAGCCCTAATTTATTGTTACATCCTATATTTCCTTGTCAATGCCTTCAGAGAAAAACCTTTGAGATACCCTCTGTTTGATATTTAGAGAAAATCTGCTTCTCTTTTTAATGCCTTACTTTTTAATGTTGCTAATTTCAATCTTCTACATGAAAGTTCACTCAAAAATAAATACTCGTCATAACACGCACTTGTATTTTCTTAAGACACAATTTTTTTGCATATTAATCAGACTGTTCACCCATGAATATTGGGATGACTGTTTATCATTAATGGGTGCACATGTTTATATAGGGGTTCAATATTCACATACAGAGTACAATCATACAGGTTTCAAAATTCTGTCCGGTGTAGTCTGGTAACCTCCAGCCGTACTTGTTTCAGAGATTTGGAGGAAGTCAAGTTTATTTCTGTTTCCCCCGTGAAATCCAGATCTTCTGGATAAAGTTCATCCCCAGGATACAAGGTGGCAAAACCATCAGATGCAAGTAGACGGACTGGAAGCCATCGCTCACAACCTTCCACAGAACGATCTTGGCTAAATTGCTCCAAATCTTGGAGGTAAGGAAATCGACAAAGTCTTCCTATCTCATACCATTGTGGGGGAGGAATGAAGAGTTTCTCAGATTGGTGATGCTCAATTACCTCAGTAGGGGTCATCCAACTATGAAAGATTACTTCATAGCCATCATGGTCAGTGAAAGGGATGTCTTCCAAACAACAAATGAAGAATGCAGTATCGAACCTCCTTCCTCCCTGAAAAGTGGGGTTCAACCAATTACTCCACTCCTTCAATGCCCAAATATTTGGTAAACAGTCCAACTCTTTGCACAGTCTTATAAAATTCACTGGATTTTCCTGCACAAGTGGCCTCCAACTTGCAAGTTTGTTTTGGTTATACTGTGTAAGCTGTATGACCCCTTGGTTGTTCAAGTCCTTATCAGGATGATTCGGCTTCACAAGGAGTACTCCTGACTCTTCGAAAGTTTCCCTAATGGCACAAATATGGAAAGCTACCTCCCAGATATTTGAGACCCTAGCTTTCTCCTGTCTACTGCAAAGATCGGAGACCTAGCAGTTTGTTTGACTGTATCCAGCTTAAAGTTGGGTGGCTGGCAAAAAGGATGGAACAACTGTATCAATTCACTGGAAAAATCAGCTGGGCTGATTCGACCTCCTGGGAACACATACACACTGGGGAAAAATTTGCTTCTCATATTCTGTTGTAACATAAGCAAGGCATAATCATATACTGGCTTCTCTGAGCATGACTGATGTAGATTGCTCTCTCGTGCGGGCATTGGAAGTGGAGGTTTACAGGTCTGAGAATTGGTAGCACCTTTATTCAAAAGCTGCTTTCGGATGCCTGCAGCCAAGATCACAGTCGCTGCTTCCTTCCAATATTTTAAGTCTCTATTCATCTTTGCTGCAATAAATACAACCTTTTAGATTATCATTAATTATTGCTGGGATTCTGAAGCTCGTACAATTCACCACTCACTAAATTTTAATGTAACCAGCAACCTCGGTGTTCTCCAATGTGAACCAGCAACTGCAGTGTTCCTTAGTTGAAACCAGCAACATTATGCTTTAAGGTATGGTTGATATTCTTTTACCATCCCATTCTTTTCCCTCCTAACCTCTTAATCATACCTTACAAAAATATCATTTATTGGAAGTTTTAATAATGTAGAAATAAGAAACCTCTCCAAATTTGGGCCCCACAAAAAATAATGGCCCTATCAACACCACATTTTTCTATGGCCACCGTAACAACTATTACTGTCATGATCCTTGGAGGAATATCTGGCACAACAGGATTAAACAAAGAATGGTAAATTACCACTTTGAAGTTGCTACCTTCTCCTCAAGTCCTGCATTTCATGTTGTTTTGATGATTTTGACTCCAACTGTGATCTAAGAGTAGAAGCAAAGGGCCTTCCTTGTCAGGTCATTTCTCTTGGGAACTGGGTAAAGAGCCAGATAGGTAAGATTAAATAAAAATACATTTCATCGTGAGTCAGGGTCAGGGGTGTTCCTTCAGGTGTCTGGAAGAAGCCTTGAGTAAACCTTGTCCAGGGCTCAACTTCCCTCCAGTGACTAACAAAGGCCATATAACTTGTCATCTGCCATTTTTTTTCAGTTTCTCTTTGCTAGCCAAGTGAATTTATGCCAATGAGTCTTGGCCATAAAGATGTACTGGACCTCCATGTCCATGGACTTCTTACTTAGTTTGGTGCTCATGTGCTCAGACCTGTCCTCCCCCTTAACTAATGTTAAGATCATGTCTTTTCCATTGCAGTAGAAGTGCTGTAATTCTGTGTCATATCTGCAGTGAAAGTGATGACAAATTCATGATTTACTGCTCACTGAAACTGCATATGTATAGGACTTGTTCCTGAGGCTGCTTCCATCTGACAGTCCTTAAATTCCCAGTAGGTTTGTATGTCAAAAATCAGTAACTGCAAGAATTATTGCTACCAGGTAAGAATACAGAACTTTAATCTAAGGAAAATAACACTGTTTCTTATTAGAATGAACATCAAAAATTATAAGGAAACTGCATCAATTAATTAAACAGGTAATTCTCCTTTCGAAGTCAACCAATTAAAATAAAATCAAGAATGATCCTTCCCTGCGCAAGCGCACATGCTGAACTCATAGAGCAAGAAACAAAATGTTAGAGGAACTCAGTTGATCAGGCAGCACCTGTGGAGGGAAATGGAGAGTCAATATCTTGGTCGAGACCTTTCATCTGGACTGAAAGATGGGGGGGGGGAGGTGCAGAAGATAGCAAGTAAAGAGCTGAGGGAAGGGGTAGAATAAGAGCTGGCAAGTGATAAGTGGATCCAGGTAAGGAGGGGCGAAAGACAGATGGAGGAGGGAAGAGTGGAAATAGTAACAGGGACTGGGAGGTGATAGGTGGAGGCAACAAAGGGCTGCAGATTATGGAATCTGATAGGAAAGGAAGGTGGAGCAAGGAACCAAATAAGGGAGGTGGGGTGAGTAGATGGGAACAGTAGTGGGGAGGGGACCCAATGGGAGGAGTGTGTGGGTGATGGGCAGATAGAGTGGTGGAGGAGGAAAAAGAAGGGAAAAGAAACAAGGTGATGGGAGGC
>JARFYF010000036.1:7372935-7383823 GCA_030265395.1 Rhina ancylostomus | reverse complement strand
TCCAATCAAGAAGCAAAGGAACAAGTTCATTTTTTTTTGCAGAAAGCCTAAATTTTAATTGGGGTTTCCCCTGACTTCATTATCACTTCATCAAAAATGTTTAAAAACATGGTCAATGTATAGTCAGCTACAAGAATATCAAGCTATAGCTAGAAGGATTGTGGTATTAGAGAATAAAATGTAGGCAAAGAAAAATAATGTGCAGTAGGTTAAAATTAAAGTGGTTACATGCCTATGCTTTAAGTATTCTCTAGAAATATCTAAAGAGTCTATGGATTAAAAAAAAGAATTTTGCTCATGTACTTGTTTTTGTCCAGAGATATTGCGTAAAGTTCAAGTTATTTCATTTATTTAAGTCTAAGACTGTGGTTTCAGTGGAATAACAACCACCCTACTTCCCCAGTTGTGTAATGGGGGAGTGCTATATTATTGGAAGTGCCATCGTTCATTCTAAATGGTAAATAAAGCAAGGCCCCAATTGCTGATTCAGTTGTATATGGAGATTCTTTGCTAATATTTGAAACAGGACAAAATGATGCAACATCCCTGAAATTGTGCAGTTTTGCAGAAACAATGTGGAGAGACATTATAATCTCAATGGCACTATGAAGCAAGGAGGAGGGACAGATTCAAGAACAGGAGCACCTAGATGCATCATCACAAATCTTTGAATGTGGCAAGGCAAGTTAACATGTCCAATAATTACATTGTAATAGGGGTGTTAAACTAAAAAAACAAGGAAGTCATGCTGAATATCTCTGATTAGGTCCCAACTGTAGTATTGTGTAAATTTCTTGGATCACAATCCTAGGATGTCAAGGATTTAGAGAGGGTTGCAAGAATTTATCAAGATAAAAGACATGTTGGAGATGTTTCAACTGAGCAGAGAAGCTGACGAGGAGACCCAATGGTTGAGGTCTTGATATGTCAAGTAAGGAGAAATAGTTTCTTCTGGAAAGTGGGTCATAAACCACGTTCATTGATTTAAAATGGCGATTAAAAGAATGATGGGAAATAAGGATCACCCCCCCCCCAACACACGCACATGAAGTTCTAGACCACAATACCTGAAAGGTTAGCGGGATAAGTTTTTAATTGTAATTTTCAAAAGGCAGTTAACACGAGAGGAAAAAGGTTGTTTGTGGACCTAACCTGCACAATTCTTTCACAGAGCTAACATGGGTATGGCAGGCTGATAGGCCTCCTCAGTGCAGATTCTACATTTTAATCCATGTAAAAGAATAAAATGACGTTAAACTAATTGAATTTCCTGCCAGCAGCCAACTGCCCATGTTCACACTGACCAACATGGGTAAGTATAAACTTACCTTCTGTGGATCTGTCACCTACCTAATCAAAGGTGTCCTGAATGTCATCAGTGAAGCCTTACATAGCAGTAGGGCCTTGCACACATTAATGCCACCGCATGGGGTGAGGGGAGGTGCAGTTAATAAGCAGAACAAGCCTTGCCTGTAAAATTACAGAAAAAACAAACTTTTGACTGCCAGCTAAGCTACATGCCCTGGCTTAATCAACTTGTCAACATTCAAAAACTATTAAAAAGTAAATGATTAATAATATATAAAAATTAAAAATCTAGAACTCATAAAAGCAATTAAAAATGTAACTTCATCAAGAGATGAAAATTTTATATTACTTTTGCCCCTCACTTGTCATGCTGTTCATGTGCCTGGTGCATTGCCACAAATAGCGTGACACTATTGCAGTGCCAGCAATCCGGGTTCGATTCCCGTCGCTCTCTGTAAGGAATTTGTATGTTCTCCCGTGTCAGTGTGGGTTTCCTCCGGCTGCTCTAGTTTGCTCCCACATTCCAAAGACATACAGGTAGGTTAACATGGAGTTTAAAACAGGCAGCGTGGACTCGTTGGGCTGAAAGGGCCTGTTACCATGCTGTAAATAAAGATTTTTAAAATAATTTTTTTTTAAATTTGCACTCTGCCACTGAATGTCATGAAGTGCCTTTTTGGAGTGTAATTAACAAAAAGCTGGCGAAGATCAGTGAAGTAGTTTAGGTCTTTTGTGTTTATGTGCACATAATCCTTAACATTTTTGTTTTCTTTTCCTGGGACATACAAGGGGTTTTATAAATCTAGATTCTCATCTGCTGCAAAATATCACAATGCAATCCCATCTCTTGCACTTCCTCATCCTCCCTCCATTTAGCCTAGGACTTGGCAAAAGGTAATGCGTGGTTGCAGTATTCTGCTGTAGGCAGTTATTGGAGGAAATAAAAACAGGAAGAAAGAGTTTTACTGATTTATTAGCATGGCAGAAAGACAAAGTTAGATTTGCATGCAATACAGAAAATGACCACAGATGCAAAAAGACCCATGTATACCTGCTGAGGCTCAGCCGTTCTTGAAAGTGTAAGTCACCTTTCATGGGCCCGTTTCTGCATCTCAGTCAACGCAACACTACCAGACCGCAATACTCACTACTGAACAGTCCATAGTACTACACTTCTAGGGAAAGTTACGTCCATTAAATAGTTTCTTTATTTAAAAAATTCTAAAGCCCGAGTGCCTCAGTTTAGTATTCTCACCTATCTCAGAAAAAAAACAAATGATATCTTAAAAAAATTCTGCAATAGTTCTTTTTAAAAAAATGCCTCAATCTTTCCTCATAACAAGTATTGGGAAAAGCTCACCCTGACCTTCTTCCAGTTGACAACATTGTTCCCACTTTTGGGGAGTTGTTTTACTGAAAGGTAAAATCTTAAAGAGTGCATAAGGCTATAACATCAGCACCAAAACTGAAAAGGTAAATTTTGTATTAAAAAAAGCATACATGTAACACTCTAAAATCCATTACAAGTAAAAAAAAACAAATCAGGATAGCTTCAGCAGTGTTTCAGGCCAGTTCATAAAGGAGGCAATACTTTTTGAAAAGTCTTGGTTTAATAATTTAGCATAATGGGGCAATGCTGATTTAGAACTACAGACCAGGTTAAATCACACGCGCACACATAAAACACACATACAATCTTCAAAAGAGATCCCATTTTCACAGTACTGTCAGTATCACAGCATCTTGATTAAAAGGTTGGCAAATTACGCAGAATTCAACACCGATTCAGAAAAAACGACTTGCTGGGCAACTTGGCTGTTTCAACTTTTTAAAGATTCCTATGTGTATTTATGCTTCATCATTTTCTCCTTCTTCCTCTTCAAACTCTTCCTGCTCATCTGCAGTGGCATCCTGGTACTGTTGGTACTCAGATACCAGGTCATTCATGTTGCTCTCAGCCTCAGTGAACTCCATCTCATCCATCCCCTCGCCAGTGTACCAGTGCAAGAAGGCCTTCCTGCGGAACATGGCAGTGAACTGATCTGAAATGCGCTTGAACAACTCCTGGATGGCGGTGCTGTTGCCAATGAAGGTTGAGGACATCTTGAGGTTTCTTGGCGGGATGTCACAGACAGCTGTTTTAACGTTGTTGGGAATCCATTCCACAAAGTAGCTGCTATTCTTGTTCTGGACGTTGAGCATCTGCTCATCCACTTCCTTCATAGACATTCGGCCTCGGAATATGGCAGCAACAGTCAAGTAACGTCCGTGCCTTGGGTCACAGGCTGCCATCATGTTTTTAGCATCAAACATTTGCTGAGTGAGCTCTGGCACTGTCAGCGCTCTGTAATTCTGGCTACCACGGCTAGTGAGTGGGGCAAAGCCTGGCATAAAGAAGTGCAGCCGAGGGAAGGGCACCATATTAACTGCTAGCTTGCGAAGGTCAGCATTGAGTTGTCCAGGGAAGCGAAGGCAGGTGGTGACTCCACTCATGGTGGCAGAAACCAAGTGATTGAGATCTCCATAAGTGGGAGTGGTCAACTTCATGGTACGAAAGCAGATATCATAAAGGGCTTCATTGTCAATGCAGTATGTCTCATCTGTATTCTCCACCAGCTGGTGCACAGACAGGGTAGCATTGTATGGTTCCACTACTGTGTCTGAAACCTTAGGTGAGGGCATGACACTGAAGGTGTTCATGATACGGTCAGGATATTCTTCACGGATCTTGCTGATGAGGAGGGTGCCCATTCCAGAGCCAGTGCCACCACCCAGAGAGTGAGTGAGTTGGAATCCCTGTAAACAGTCACAGCTTTCAGACTCCTTCCTTACAGCATCAAGTACTGCATCTACCAGCTCAGCTCCTTCTGTGTAATGACCCTTGGCCCAGTTATTTCCAGCACCACTTTGACCTGGAAGAAACAAAATCTCAAGCCTTAGAAAACATTTGACTTACAATATGTATTCCAAAGCGAGTTTACACAAAACCACAATATTATTAGTTCTGTCTGAGAACCTGATTAGTGGAAAACTGAAGGAGGCATTACATCCCAAATGGACAATACTGCAGAAAATCCAACATGTATTGGTTTGACAATGTTGGAAAATGGATAACAAAATGAGTGATTTGAGGAACAGAAGATTTTATTAGTCGCAATACTACTTGGTTTTGAATGAAGATTCAATTTGAATATAATTATTTTTCTACAGGAAGGTCTTTACATATGATAAATTTGTGTTTTATGCACCTTTGCTGTTTTACAGTGCAACATACATGCCTATTAAAAAAAACTGCATCCCTGAAGTATACCTCTGCTGAAAGACCCAGCGGTTCAAGACCTTTACTACTAAAAATAGTGCCAAATAAGTATTTCTGTTCCCTTGTTTTCTTTACACCTGAAGGAACAGTGGTGTGGATTCATAGGTACCAGCTGTCACTTCTGAACAACAGGAAGTTGAAAAGACCACATCCCAAAAAAAACATTGGGAGTAAATGATATCCCTGCTTAAATCTGAAAACACGGGTGGTGAAGAGCGAATCCACAATCTTGCTCTCCACATCTGGGATGAGGAGAATACACCAGGGATTTCTGATGCTGCAACTGTGACCATCTTCAAGAAAGGAGACAGGTTCAGCTGTGGTAAGACTAGCCTATCCTACCATAGGGAAGCTCATCACCAGGGTTCTCCTGATCCATCTCCCCCTCAGTGGCTAAAGAGCTACTCCCTGAATTACTGTGGATTCCATCAAAAGGCACCACAGTGGTCATGATCTCCACGGCACTACAAAAAAAAAATGCATGGAGCCATACCAGCCATGAGACATGGCTGTTTTCAACCTCACTAAAGCACATTCTCCTCAAATTCAGCTGCACAGAAATTTGTCTTCATTTTACATTTGCTCCATTACTGCCTGCAAGCCATGATACTAGTCAACAGGTCTATAAGAGAACCATTCTCACTGAAGATTGATGTAAAACAAGGCTGTGTTATTTTTGCTCACTATATTTCACCACAATGTTGTATATCAACTCCAAAAAACTTCCTGTGGGACTGGAGCTCATCTTCACAACTTACTTGACTACAACCTACGGTGACTACACTCCCAAACCAAGGTCAGTAATTGAGCTGCAACATTCAGGTGATGCCTGCTTTAGCACACAATCAAAAGCCATGCTCCAAGCCATCTCAAATCATTCATTGAAGCAGATGAGTACTGGAATTACACTCAACACTGGCAAGACACAAAGGTCCTCTATCAACCTGCCCCACTGTACAACACTTCCCTCTGACCTTAAAGGTTCATGACAGGATGCTGGAAAAGGTGGACCACATCTCATTGCCTCGGCGATGACTTTTGTTGATGATGAAACTCACTGTTGCCTTTGATTGGTTGACGTAGACTACTTGAAGACTAAACCCTCAGACCTGGTGCAAAACTTGTGATCTACAAGGCAGCAGTAATCCCTGCCCTGTACATTTCCAAGAACTGGACTACCTACAGCAGGCAACTCAGGGAACTTGAAATGTCCAATACTGTTTCTGCAAGATCCTTCAAATTCACTGGATGTGAACAAAATCAGTGTCCTCTCCCAGGTCAAGATCCCAAGCACTGAGACCCTAATTATAACTCAATTCATTACATTGGACAGGGCACATTACCTGCACGCCCAATAGCAGACTCCAGAGACAAATACAACTATTCTCAGCGGAAGAGATTATCAAACAGACCGAAAAAAAAAGATTCAAGGATGTGCACAAAACCTCCTTGACGAATGCAATATCCTCACCAACTCCTGGGGAGGAACATTCAACATGGTACTTAGAATCTCAAATCCATATATCAGGAGCACAGAGGAGCCCTGTGCAAGCATTGCCTCACAAACTACCCACCCGCCTTCCCTATCCCATCTGTGGAATCGTTTGCAGTTCCCACATTGACCTCATCAGCTTCCTCAGAACCCACTAAACCAGAAAGGAAGCAAGTCACTTCAATTTTGAGGGACTGCTTAAGAAAAAGAGTTCCCTATTAATTTCTCACACAAGTGTCCATTCTGCCAGTCCAAGAGCAGGAAACGTTGGCAGACACAACAAATCCTTACCAAACATCCTCCAAATGCACACAATTCCAGAAAAATTCCAGTTGTGAAGGAGGAGGGGGTGTTAGCCTACCCATTTTCCCTTTCTTTACCTCAGGTGCTTCCAAGGGTAGCAGACCAAATTCCGACATGAATAAGCGCCTATATCTGCTAAACGTAACCTGCTCAAGTCTACAGAATAAACCTACTCAAACAATTAAAAGACATTATTGTACCCCTACCAAATACAAAGTTATCTGGTCTAAATATCTGTCCATATGGCCCAGATCTGACGGAATCCATGGTACCAGGTTCCAAGTCCACCAGAATCGCACGGGGAACATATTTGTCACCTGGAAAAGGACCAAACAACAGTAATATTAGATTAAAAACAGATTTGAAGTTCTGAAAAGTTAAGTACTAAAATAAAGCAGCCTTCCATGGGAAGAGTAGAGACATATTTGAATGAATAATTTTGGATTGTTCCAAGAAAATTTCAGCATAGTTTCCTAGGTTGTACAGTGGACAGTAGGCTATCCAGAGGCATAGACATCATCAGATCTTTTAAGCTGTAATAATTCCTTACCAGCTGCTTCATTGTAGTATACATTGATCCTTTCCAGGTGTATGTCACTACCTCCACAAGCGCTTCCAGAAGGATCAATTCCATGTTCATCACTTATCACTTCCCAGAACTACAGATACAGATCAAATTCATTCACAAATTAGATTTTATATCTTGGTGGAATGCAGACTTTAAATTGACAAATCCTGACACTGATCAAGAAAGTACCCACAGATCCAGTCTACTCATGTATACTCACCCAACCAAAAACAAAATCGATAAATCTGTCTTGAAAGTCTTGGTTGATCCAGGATTCAGATTTCCACTAAACATTGTGTAAGAATAAAACCTGATTCCTGACTTTGCAGTTTAATAGTCCTCATTCCGGATTACCCATTCAGAGAAAATAGTTTCTCTGTAAGTTTTAAGGCTGAATACTATGATGTGACACTGATCCACATGATTATTCCCCCACAATGCCAAAAGATGTTTTCCAAATGTCAATTTGCAGGAGTAAATTTTATATATTTCTCCACACTGAGCATTGCTTTCCCATGATGGGCATATAAAGGATACAATTGATAACTGGAAAATCTCAAGGGCTACTAAGCTTTACACCCAAATTTTTCGGGAAGGTTTCTGAACCAAAGTTTATAATTTTTACTTTATAATTGCAAGAGGATCATGGGGATAAAAAAGATTGAGGCTGAAATATGACGACTAATAAAGGCATGCCCTTTCTACCTTTTAAGATTGGGGCACCTCCATTTAAAGAATCCAGATGGGAAAGTAGATTTCCAAGTGATGTAAATAATACAACAAAAAGCCTAAATAATTTACTAACCACCACTGGAAACCACCTGGATATTCAACATGGGCAGCATGCATAGATCACTTGTGGCATTGATAAAATGCCTCTTAACTCCTGTTTCTGTAAATGCATCCCACCAACATCACTATGCCAATGATCTTTGTGGGGTGAGAGTACGAGTTTTATCAAATTCCAGAATGACATCGCTTAAGATCTCATTTCAGACTCCTCCAAACTAATTTCAGGCAGGTACCTTACTACAGTTCAGCTGGTGCCAAATGCAAAGTGCTTGGTGGTGAGTTCTTCAAATGATTCAATCCCAGAACATCCTTGATAAAGAAAAGCAATGCACTGCCACCTAGCTGTACAGGAATATAAAACAGATTGGAGTACTGATTGTTTTACCCTCAATTGTATGTGGGGCCAACACTTACAGTATATTGTTGGGATTCCGCATGGCTTTGCCTCTGGAAAGTCAATACAAAGTGAATTGCACTCAAAGCGCAGCTGTGAAGCACAGGAATATCCTAGTGTTGTTGACAGAAGTGTGCAAATGTAGAAATAGTGTAATTCATTGTGGTGTTTCAATAATAAGTATGTGATGCAGGATCTTGACGTGAAACCATCCCTTTGTCTTCACAGGTTTTCTCGATTTGCTGGGGTCTTCCTGCACTTTATTTTTTGCTTGATATACACAGCCACTGGTTTTAGAGTTAATGCATGTACCACATGGACACCATTATTGCATGACTGGAGGTGAAGTATCATCCCTATTGACATGGGCAATTAAATGACCTTTCAGTGGAGAGAGGGGTTTGCCACTAAATAATTTGTGTCATGAAAATGACTTAGGCTCCTAATTAGAAAGAAACATCTACAAATTATTGTGAAACGTTTACTTTACCCAATATGGTCGGCAGTATCTTTACAGAATGAAGCAGCTGCTATCCAATTACAAGTTTAGCCAAAATGAACATTTCAGCGAGTCATATTCACCACTTCATGAGGATTTAAAGTTAAATTTATTAAACGTTGCTCAGTTGGGGTCCCTCAGCAAACGTTGATCTAGACTAAATAAGTCGTCTTTAACCTTAATTTGCCGAAGTTACCGATCAAGATGGTACCATTACCGATTTTTTAAAAAATGCAACAAGATAATTAAACCAGCAAATGCAGAATTGTTGAAGGACTGGCTGCAGATTTCCGAAGAACTGGCAGATAATTTCCGATACCAGTCGCAAGCCTTGCGTTGTTCCAGCACGCTGAGGAAGCAGTGCCTCAGACTCACGGCCCACGGCTCTGGACAATACAGCCGTGACTCGCCTGCAAGTTTTCCAAATGCCTCAGACGTGCTGGGTGCAGGCTGGACCGATCTCAAGCGGCGAGCATCAAGGGCGAAGGACATGGGCGGGGCGAGCAGTGTGTGAACCGTATGATGGTCGAAGTGTTTAACCACACCCTCCAGCTGAGCCGAATGTCTCTTGGCACAATGGAGAAAACTGCATCTAGGTCACACAGGGCGGCATCAAAACCCGATCAGAATGGATTTCTCGGAGGATCTCAGAGTCCCCACATGGCCGTCATGAAACACCCAACCCAATCCAAACCTCGTAGGTGTCAAGACGGCACCAACCCTGCATTTCTGGTCGTGAGAGTTTCTGTGGTGGTTTTACAACACGGGAACAGATCGGGAGAGGGCAAGCGAGTGGGGGATGCAAAGGGCTCATAGGAAGTAAATTCACACGCTGGGGGCATAATTCGAACTGGGAAGACTGCAGGGGTGGGTGAGAAACTAACCCAAACCAACCCCTTTAAGACGGAAGAGTGTCGAACAGCCGGGCCGGGAAAAGATCCACGAATCCGTAATCCTGGAAAACAGAATGAATTCGGAAATAATGTTGCACAGGGGGAAGATAAACAGACATTGTTCGTAATCCGAGCCTGCCGCCTGCACAAAGCTTTCCTCAGACAGCCTGCTCCTCAATTCAGGGACATAACGCTTCAGATAACCCGAGGAATCTGGAGCCAACAGCACCCGTGGCTACCGGAATCTGTATTTTTTTAAAAATTGAATCCCTTCGAGTTTACTTCAAATTGAGTCAAGGTTTGGTTCCTAGGGTTTGTGTTGGATTTTGGTCGAAATTACACCGGATCTCCTTCTGTCGAATTCTGGCATCTAGACAAAGGAACGGGGAGGGAGGAGTACAAAGGCTGTCACCAGCATGGGCGCATGTCCAGCTGCCCTCCGTCAGCCCCAGTTAACAATAACCACGATTTTCCCCACTTTCCATTTAATCCCCTTGAACCAAAACCTCAGAGACAATAGCCGGAATTAAAAATGTACCGCGTGGCATCTTGCTCGCCAGACCGCATCTGACAGAACCAAATTCCTACGTTTCAAAGAATCGGGAAAGGGTGTGGTTTAATTTTCTTTGAGAGAGAAATCCGGCATTCGTAACGTTTTATGAGTTATAACCTCAGTGTATCTTCGGACTGATAGAAATCATCGGCGTCGTGTATTTATACAAACACAAATTACACTCGTGTAGCTTGTGGTAGGTCGCCTACCTTGGCTCCGATCTGGTTCCCGCATTGTCCAGCCTGGATGTGCAGAATTTCCCTCATTGTTGTAGCTTTTCCTTCTTTGTGGGAGATGCTGCAAGTTGAGTCAAGGAAAAAATGAAGATTATTGTCTCTTTGCGAATACTACTGGCTAATACTGTACGTTTGCGGGCAGCTACCACGCTCGGTTTGTTTTAAGTGTAATTACAGTAAGACTTGCCCGAAGAACCGGTCCGCAGCTACCGTCTCACACTACCAGAGTGCGTTCTCCGCTCACTACTTTTATGAAGCGTCCAAACCCAGTGCACTGTGGGAGATAGAGTCGCCTCCCACATCCATGAATTGAATGAGGGATGTAAAGCCCGTATAACGTGAGTTTAAGTAGGCAGGTTTTTTTGATTCAATAAAAGTGGTGAGGTACGTCAAGGCCACAAAATAGGGATAGAATTGAAAAGCAGGGAAGTTCAGATGAACCTTAGTGAACTTCGGCTAGACTGCAAAGAGTACTGTGCGAACCTAGTGTGGGCACTTTGGATTAGATCAGTGTAGATGGGTCAAAAGGTT
>JARFYF010000036.1:7240785-7251738 GCA_030265395.1 Rhina ancylostomus | reverse complement strand
AAATTTGAGCAGTGGGAACAGCAAGATTCAGCAAAACAGCAAGACTGTCAGCTGTGTTCCTGGGTTAAGATAGAGAGGGAAGGAGGAGATTTACAAGGGGGACCTGCTGGTATGTTTCTGGTCTTCCGATCTAGTGGAGCAGGAAGCTGACTGCAAATGGACTCAATTATCCTGGCACGGATTTGGAATGTATTGTCTTCCATGAATATTCTCACTGACAGCTTCTGCAACTTTGCTTCCCATCTGCAAATGGAGGTCATAAAGACTCAATGCTACAAAGTCCCACATAACTGTGCACGGCAGTGCCTGTACACGAGAGGCACTTCGCTGGCTGTCTACATGCATGTGGCATTTGAACTGGTCTCCATACTGTACACTGAGTGTGTATGAGTGAGCGAGGCATATTTAGTCTGCAGGTGTGCAATGGAAAACTATTTTGTGTGTTCAACTTGCCAGTAATTTACTTTTATCCACTGTTTCAGAGATAGTGAATAGTATTACATGCTCATCTGTAAATCTTAAATTCTCTTTAGAGTCCCCGAGTACAAGGAACACACTGCATCGGGCAATATAATTACTACACATACCATGAACCCCAACATTTTATAATCCCTTGTGTACATGGCTTTGCGCTTCTCAAGGCTGCTGCTGCTGTTTGGGTCGTATTCAGCATCAAAAGCAATTTTTCGAAGTTCAAAAATGATATCCCTTTGAGACTGTAAAACAAAAGGTAAAGGATATTACAGTGGGTCTACTCCAGCGTGGGAGAGAAAACATTTGCAACACAGGTAGTCTCTGGTAGCATCAGTCCTGGACAACAAATGCACAAGCTAATACTCAGAGAGTGGATGTTAATGGTGGCAGAGATAGGGAGCAAAGTCAGCATGTGGATAGGATTATAATCAGATTACAGACATCAGAGCATGGTTCACTGCAGCACCAGTTAACTGAAAGTTGATGTCCCAGCTTCAACCAATGGCTGAAAAGGAAAAAGAAAGAAGCCAAAACAAACTGGGTCTAAGTTGGCCTTTTAAAAGCCAGAAGAATAGGAGGAAGAGTCCAAAGTAATACTAAGTACGCTAGTTATTGTGTCCTGCAAAGAAGTTTGGATAAGTTGCCAGATCTGGAATGAATACGTCCCAGGTTGTCAAGGAAGAGGAAGGAAATTTATTATGACCATCAATTCTCATTCATCCCTGGCTACAGGAGTTGTGCGAGCTGACTGGAGGATTGCAATGTTATACCATTGTTTAAAAAGAGATAAACCAGTAATTACAGGCCAAGATTGGAGCAAGACACAAAAAGCTGGTGGGCCCCAGCAGGTCAAGCAGCATTTGCGGAGAGAAATGGAAAGTTGACATTTTTGGGTTGAGGCAAATTATTGGATTCAGTTCTGATGGACAGTACAGAAATTAATTTAGAAAGACAAATTAATAGCAACACAGATTCATTAAATGAAGATTCTGTTTGACTATTGATGGAATTTTTTTTGAAGAGACCGAAAGGAGGGTCAATGAGGGTGGTGCATTTGATGTAATCTATGAAGATTTCAGCAAGGTTTTTGACAAGACCCCACATGCCAAGTTAGTCAAAAGGCTCCTGGGATACAATGACGAAACTGCATGTTGGATCCAAAATTGCTGCACTGGCAGAAAGCAAAGGGAATGTCTGCCAAGTGCTTTTACGACCAGAAGGCTTTTACCAAGACAGCTCCACCAGGCTTAGTACCTGACCTGATGTATATATTAATGAGCTAATCTTTGTGGGGCACAATAAAGAAGTTTGCAGATGATACAAAATTTGGCTGTGGGATTGACAGTGCAAAAAGTGATCAGACTGCAGGAAGATGTAGACGATCTGGTCTCTTGGGCAGAAAAATGGCAAATGGAATTTAATCCAGGAGACGTGAGAGGCACAAGACAAGGGAATGTACAATAATTGGGAATCTGCAGAGAAATGTAAAGGAAAAGAGGGACTTGAGTAGTAGTACAGGAAGTAAAGGCAGGTAAAAAGACATTCATATGAACATTCAAATTGGGAGCAAGAGCAGGCCCCTTGGCAGGTCAAGTGCACTCTGCCATTTAATAAGATCATGACTGACTTGATTGTAACTCAGTTCCACATTCCCATCTAACTGCAGTGACCTTTCCAGAGTTCCAAGCCTGGCAATCTCTCACCATTTAGTGTTCGTTTTGTGTTTCCTGCCAAAATGGACAATTCCACATTTTCCCTACATACTAATTAATTTGTTAAATTCTTGTCCAAAGTATCTATAGCCATTTTGTAGCCTCCTTAAGCCCTCTTCACAAATTACTTTTCTACCTAGAAAAACAGAAAATACTGGAAACACTGTGCAGGTTCTGTCGAAGGGGTGACTTTGCCTGAATGCCTTGAAGTTCAAGTGCCTGGAATAATGCCTTTAATAGTAGCTTCTAATATTTTCCCAATAAAGTTGTTAAACTATCTGGCTTGGAGCTTCTTGCTTTCTGCCTCCCTCCTTTTTTTTTGCATAGGTTTGCCATTTTCAAATCTGGTGGAACCTTCCCAATTCCTTGGAATCAACCATCTCACTTGCTACTTATTTTAAGATCTAGGATGAAGTCCACGAGGACCTGGAAACTTGTCAGCCCGCAGCTCCAACAATTTCTATTCGATCATAAGCTGAAGCAGAGATTGCAAGAACAGCATACAGCACCATTAGATCACAGCTTGAGTCCTGCGCATAGTTCCAGTCACAGCTTTAGAGGGAAGATTTGATTATACCAGATTATATCTCCTGGCGCGTTGAGGAGATTGACAAAGATGTCACCGGAACTGAGAAATCTGAAACTTCAAAAAGAAGGAAAATAAAACAACAAATTACTGTAAACCTGTAAAAGCAGAAAGCAACGGAGATACTCAGCAGGTCAGAGAGTGTTTGTGGAGGGAGAAACATACCCAGGGTTGATGAAACTCCACCATAAAAGGTAAATCAACACAAAACGCCAACCTTGCCCCTTCCTCTGCATTGAAGAAACCAGATGCAGGTTGGGTGACCACTTCACAGGCCAGTGAAGAAAGAAACAGAGTGAATGTTTCATGTTAAGGACTACGACTGGAAGCATTTAGAAGACAGGCATATTCTAAGTTGCTGAGAAGTGGTAGGAGCGAGCAGAACGAAAGCAAATGTCTGCCATTGGCAGAAACAGAGAGAAAATGGATGATATAGATTGGCATCAAACAGAGAGGGTGCTTCTTAATGGCAGCTAATCTGGTTGGGGCAGATGCAAATCAAGTGAGGCTGGAGAAGAGAATTGAGAGATGCAGAATGCAGCAATTATTAGAGATCTGAAATAAAAACAGATTATGCTCTGTGGAGAGAGAAAAGGAGCTGATCCCTCAGGTCAATGGTCCCCTTCCCCAGCGTCAAAGGTCATCAACCCGAAGTGCCAAACCTGCCCTTCTCCCTACCCAGCACCACTGCATTCCCTGCTCTTACACCAGAACCAGCCAGACACAGAGCATGTGACTGCCTTGCACAGCACCTCCATTCAGTCCTCAGGAGTGACTCTGAGCTTCCAATTGCAGTCACTTTAATCTTCATCCCACTCCCACCTGTCCAACAGTGGCTTCCTGCACTGTTCCAACAAGGTCCACAGCAAGCTTGAGGAATAGCACTTCATCTTTGATCTGAGCACATTGTAGCCTTCCAGATTCAGTATCAAATTCAATTACTTCAGCTAACTCACTTTCTCCATCTGTATCTGGTGTGGGGGGGGGGGGTTGGTGGTCTGCTGTAGGGTTATACAACTGTAATATTAATTCTGCTATATAGACACCGACTGACCTGCTGGCCATTTCCAAAGTTCTCCTTTTGAGTTTAGTTCTCTGCAACCATGTTGACCTGCATTTCACAAATTCTGTACATTCATTTATTTATTTTCTTTCTCACCAACATCCCTCATTAATCAGTCAGACAGTATCTCATCACCACAACCCGGGTATCTACCAATCTTCTCTCTCTTATTTCACTCTCACTGTAACTTGAAACTATCTTGTTTTCTCACTTCTGATGAAGGGTCTTTGACCTGAAATGATAATTCTGTTTCTCTTTCCACAGAAACTGTCTGACTTGCTGAGAATTTCTAGAAGTTCCTGCTTTTATTTCAGATGTCTAGCATCTGCAGTTATTTCATTCATGATGATCAATTTCGTTCAACCACATCATGAGGATCACATTCCCTTGTCACATGGTCATGGGTTCAAACACCACTTGAGAATTAAACCCAGAATCTAGGCTGATACACCAATACAGTCCTGTGGGAGTGCAGCAGAGTCACAGATCAGGCGAGGGATTATCTTGAAAGATGTGCTCAGACATCTTTCAATTACATTGCAATTTGTCTTCACACATGCACACAATGCAACAGACTATCTTGTACATGTGTATACACACGTGTGTGCACAGAACAAGAGGCTCTGGCTCAGACATATACAGGAGAAATAGTGTGAGAGACAGAAACGCACAGAATGGGAAGAAATCTCAGTAAAATGCAGCCTAATCATGGAATCAGTCACTGACCTGATCCTGAGGGTCCATTTTGGTCATCATTCGCTCCTCCAGCAGATTGAATGTTAAAACTTGAAGGACGTAAAGTTGATGGGCCATTTCTGTTTTTATTGGACGATTTCCACGAATAATATGCTGCAGAGAGGAGACATGGAGATCCTTAACAGCATCTATCCTCTTACAAAAGATTGTGCAAGTGGCAAGCACTTTGCAGGAGCTTGCCCAGATTCTGAAATACCCTTAAAGTCACTTCCAACAATGTGGAATGAACAAACACAATGAGGGGCTGATGTCATTCATGACAAACCCCATCAATGACTCTTGGATCTGCTGAAAATAGTTACCAAGTCAAACAGGTCTAAATAAAGAGTTTGTAACATAGGACTGTTACATTTCTGACAGAACTGCTTGTTTACTGCTGCATTGACAGTGCTGCTTTCACAGCAGCCAAGTTCACTCATTCTCCGATACTGGGGTTGCCTCCTAAGCCAGTATCTATTGCCCAGCCCTAGTTGCAGAGATTTGATACCACAGGGCCAACTCAAGGGAAAATTAATCAAGCACTTGTTGTGGGATTGCAGTGACAATAACCCAAATGGGTTAAGGATGGCGGGTTTCCCTCTATTGAGGACATCATTGAATTAATTCAATGAACCAACTTTACAGTCACTTTCACTATGTTTTTTTTACATTTAAAATGGAAATCAAATTTTCAAACTCCTACAGGAGGAATTCAGCCCCTGCTCCAACAGGAGCTTGAGTCGCACATTTTCACCAAATTAATGTGGTTAAGTTCCTGTCTTGGAAATGAAACGCAGATTAAAAGGTTTCAGAACTAAATTCACTACCTGCCAATCACTGTACTTACATTTAATATTATGGACCGCAGTTGCTTCTGTGCCAGGACGTTGGACATCTCCTGTGGAAACACAGCAGGGTTCAGACAGTTTTCACTTGGATACCAAAGCTCCACATCTGCATTGCAAACCTTGTGTCTTAGCCTGGACTTGTACACCACCTACAGGAGACTTTTGATATCTTGCAATAAGCCCATCCCACATTGCTTCACTAGTTTAAGGGCAACTTCAATCTGGGACAAGGAATAAAAGAACAAGAGCGTGCAATTCAGGCCTTCTGCCTCTTCTATTATTCAAATGGATTTTTCTTGAAATGTATGTTAACTCCATCCAGTTCCTAGTTTTACAGTTACATTTTCAGATCTTCACCCTATGTGAAAGAATTACCATCATTGATTCTAAACCTGTACTGTACATCACTGTGGGAGCACCTCAAGCAGAAAGACTGCAGCAGTTCAAGATGGCAGATTTATACCATCTTTAAGGGAATTAGCAATGGCAAATAAATGCTGGTCTTGCTGGTGGCACTCCCATCCCATAAATTTGTAAAGAAGTGCTCCTCCATCAAAGGAGGGTTGTTTTTCTATTTATCCTCTCAGCTTTCTTTAGTCTGTTTAAACTGCTTAATTAGATTATCCATTAACCATCTGCTGAAGGAAAGTCAAATCTCTCATCAGCACCTCATCCTCTTAATCTAACCACCACCCCGTCCAAGTTATCCTTCCTGAGGTAGTCCAGATTCAAGCAGAGCAATTACACGAGATCAACAAAAGCTTTATAAAACTACAACGCAACTTCAATTCTTTGCACTCCAGTCTTGTCGTCTTCAAGATGAAGATCAAAATTCCATTCACCACTGTTCACTAGTTTTAACTAAATTTCTTAAATTGGTTCTTCAAATCCATTCCTTCATGCCTCCTAGCCATTTCCCATTTAGTAAAGGTTTCAATCTCATTTTGGTCTTAATTGGCTAAATTCACAAGTCACAATATATTTGGCCTTTCACTTAACCTTTCAATGTTCTGTTGCAATCTTTTAGCTTCCATCTACACTCTAACTTTCCCTAACGACATCGGCAAATGTCTCTACATACGTTCAACCAAGTCATTCACAAATGTAGTGGCAAGGCTCTGGTACAACTTCCCAGGGACACTGCTGGTTAAATCCTGCCAGCTGCTGTGCATACAGGTTATTACAACTCTAGTTCCTAACCAATACCCTATTCATGTCAATAGTTTGCCTCTTACGTTGAATCTTTATTAATAAATCTCTATTTACTTGGCCTTCTAGAAGAGACTCCCTTCTCTATCACATTGGTCACCGCTCCAAGATATTCAACTATGTCAGAGCTTTCCAAATAGGTGACATTCTTCTGATCTGTTCACATTTGGCCAAAGACTCATTTAATTTCTAAAAGCAGGCGCCAAGAAGTAACCCACGATAGGTATTAGTTTCATAGCGCTATGGTTTTCTATTTTATGTTTCTTAGCCTTGAACATTTGAATGAAATTGACCATTTTCCAATTCCCAAACCTGGAGAGAAGGTAATTATGGCCACGGCATGGGATGCAGATGTTTCTGGCAGTGCCACCATTTACCAACCATCCCTCACTGCCCAAGAATTTAGGGGGTAGCTAAGAGTCAACCACCACTTTGGTAGTTCTGGAGTCATTTATGTGCCTGACAATCTGAGACTTGCTTTTTCTTTAAAATCCTGATTGAATTACTTGCATTCATTTGTAAAAAACATTTTTCCATACTTAATTTTAAATTTAATCAATAGAGGTAGTAAGGAGATTGTAACTGGACCATTTAAAATATTTGCATTTTATTATTGTTTAACAGTGCTATTAAAACTGCAATTAATTATAAATACTATTTTCTAAAAAAAATTGCTTGAAAGCCCCAGAAATAAAAGGATAATGTAAAATAAAAAGATGCCTATAAGAACCCAAGTAACAACAGATAGAGTCATACAGAACAGAATCATGCTCTTCGGTCCATGCTAACCATCATGTACCCATGAAATCCCATGGGCTAGGACATACATTTAACTAGGAAATATATGTAACAAAAGGATAAAATGAAATAGAGCTACAAAAGTAAATGTGCAAGGTTGTGAGAGATACTGATAATCATTACTCAAAGTTTGCTAAGCATTTAAAGAGAAAGTGTGACTGAGTCTATGGGATTTATGGGATTCAGTAATAATAAGACAAGAAATGGCAGACTTGCTTGAGGAATGGGATAAACTTTTGTTGAAACGAGTAAAAAATAAAGGAAAGGTGCTAGATTTATTTTTATTTTCCTGTTATTTTAATACAATACATTCAACTCTCCAAGAGCTGAAGCTTTCTTCCTCACAGTACCCAAAGCAGGTGAGGTTGTTGCAAATCTGACAGCTTGACCACAGAGTTTCCAAACAATTTTCTTGCCATCATCAGCACCATCCTCACAATTGTGACTGATACCTTTCAATTCAAGAAAATAGTTTGAAGCAGCAACAGCATTCAGATGCAAAGAACAGGAGTAAGTCATTCAGTCCTTGAGTCTGCTCCATCATAGAGTATGATCGTAACCTCAGTGACTTTTTAATCCACCTACCTACCTCTGCCTTAAAGATATTCAAAGACTCTCCTTCCACCAACCTTCGAAGAAGAGTTTCAAAGACCCGTGAACCTCAAAATAATTTCATTTCTTCTCCATCTTAAATGGACAATCCCTTAGTTTTGAACAGTTCTAAGTTTCCTTATGACATAGAAGGTCATTTGAACCCATTGGGTCTAATCAGCTCACATAGCAATCACATTGCCCACTAGCTTTCTCCTTCTGCCAACCACACACCAGCCATAATTTACAGTGGCCTATTAACCTTCCAACCCTGCACATCTTTGGGATGAGAGGGGAAACCCTCACAACCACAGGGAGAACACGCAAACTCCAGAGACAACACCAGAGGTCAGATTGAACTCAAGTCACTGGAGCTATGAGGAAGCTGCTCTACTAGCAGTGCCACTATGCCAACCCTTCTACCACCAAGGGGAAATATCCTCTCCATGTCCAGCCTGTCAAAACCCCTTAGGACATTGTACATTTTAATCAAGACCTCTCTCACTCTTGTATCCAGTGGATACAAGCCCGGCCTGTCCAACCATTCGCCATTAGACAACTCGTGCATTCTAGCTGTTAGACTTTCTTTGATAATCTTTCTGGTGGCAGCCATGGTGAATGCTGCTCACTTGGCGAGGACCACCCATCTCAGTGCCAAGCCTTCCTCCCGACACCCACCAAACAGATACGGGAGACCAATCACCCACTCTGTTGGAGTTCCAACCAAAGGTTTGAAATTCTAATCAGAATAATTTTTACTCCAGAATTTTACATTACATAGATTAATTACTTAACAGTTAGACAGCTTAGTACGTCTTTGATTCTTAACTTTGAATTTTAAGCACATGTAAATTTAGCTGAAGTAGCATTTTAAAGCTGCAACTCAAAAGGTTTGACAGATACCATAAATAATAACGAAATCTTTGATCTTCTACGGAGACAGAGTGGGACTGTCACAACAGATATATAATTCTCACTTGATTCTGCAAATCTATAATTTTCTTACACCACAGGATGCCATTCCCCCTTCGAGTCTGTACCAGCTCTCACAGAAATTCTGCCAGGCCCATTCGCCCATGTATTCCTCTGCAACCTGTCCTCTATCACATGCCCACCAACTCCCCCTGCTTCTCTAACCACCTTATCCACACTAAGAGCAGTTTACAGCAGCCAATTAAAAGAGGATAGAGTCAAACCAAGACACTAGTCAATGAATTGTTCCTTATTAGGCAAGTGAACCTCTGCTCTCAGAAGCTAGCATCATGGTGCTCAGCTCGAGCCTAGTGGACTGGCCTATCATCTTTGGCTGACTCCTGGGGACATCATTGACACAGGGGCTAGGAGTGGATAGGTCCAGGTTTGATTGCCCATCATGCTCCTGTGTGTTGGAGACCCAGCAGGACTAAGATGAACCAGTCACAGATTGATGTGACGAATGAGAATCAATATCAGATCCAGATCCTGGTGCAGCTGTGGATCTGGAGCAATAGTAGTTCCACTGGTCCCAGTACTGGGAGTGTTACACCAAAGCTAGGGTTGTCTGAGTCTTCTGCTAATCACAGCAAGCCCCAGGCTTTCAACTGTTTTATCCTGACTCTCTGCAGCTCCCCTCTAGACTCGCATCTCATCTCCTTCACTTCCCATGTATGGGAAAAGTATCAGGCTCACAATTTACAAAGTTTACAACATCATGATTTTTTTTTCCCCAAAATCAAGGGCTGGCTGGGGAAGGGAAGGGTTAATCAAACTTCCTACCAATCAGCACCACCCAACGGGTTGTAGTGGGAATGGAGGCCATCTGTCAGGATCATCTGGGAGTTTGACACTTTCCACACGCAAATAGCCTGCCGATATTCATAGGTGGATTGGGGAGAGGCCCCTCAGAGTTCCTGGTGCCCAGCTGGCCCTTGACAGCAAGTGGCACTGAGGTTGTTGGTAATGCAGGAGGTTGAGAGAATTGTGAACCGACGGTATAGAGTGATGAGTTGTGAAAGGCAATTACATCCAGTTAAGTCATAGATCAGTCATCATATTGTGGAACAGCTGGACAAGTTCAAAGGGCTAAATGTCCCGATGTAATCTATGGAAAATATCCACGGAAATTCCCGGTTTCCAGGGATGAAAGCCTGGAAAGGGAAGGAAATTCTGGTCATTCTTGGGGAATTGAATTAAATAACCAAACTCTGTGGTGTGGTATTTAAAAGATAATGCCAATGTAACAGGAACTAAATACCAGAGAGCCACTGACTCAGTTCCATTGGAAGTAACACGATAAACAAAGTGCATTTTTAGTAGGATGAGAACAAACTGGTCCCGAGGAAGAGCCTGTAACATAGGATGTGGAGGTAGGAGTCCACACTGATCACCAGCTACCCACACCAGCACAAAGATACTTTCCCCTCATACTGACAGTGCCTAAAGTCATCACAAAGCATCCCATTACCGTCTGCTGCGGTATCGAAGGTTCAAAATGACACATGGCAGTCACTACTTACTGTCAAAGGTAGATCGAGATCAGAGTCCTCCCCTTCTGGGGAGGGAAGAACAGACTGATGTCGACAGCAGAGACCCCAAAGCAACATTGTTAAGCCAACGGGCCGCATCCACACAGCAAGAGTTACAGCAGCAACAAGAAGAGACAAGCGATTAGTATGAGAGACAGGAAAGAGCACAAGAGAGACTTGGAGGAGGATCACAAGATTTTGTTTTTAAAAAAAGTCCAGGGTTGGGAGTAAAATCATTAAATCTGGAGCTACACAGTTCACCAACAGAGGAGCTGTGATTAATAAACATACTGTCACAGTGCTGCAAGGGCAAAGTATAAATCCACAATTATTTTCATCTATATTCATTTTCCATAACCAACATCAAGAAAGAATGTCAGGTATAGAAGGATTCACTAAGCTAGGATGAGAGACTTTCACTACAAGGACTAAC
>JARFYF010000036.1:7066050-7080343 GCA_030265395.1 Rhina ancylostomus | reverse complement strand
TGCTTTGAGCGTCCTATGGACTCAGACCCCAAGATCCCTCTGATCCTCCACACTGCCAAGAGTCCTACCATTAATACGATATTCTGCCATCATATTTGACCTACCTAAATGAACCACTTCACACTTGATGAGGATGGAAGGGATGGCTCTGTAGGTGACAACGCAGAAACAAGTCTTGTGAGAGTTGGAATCACTAGAATTGAAACGCAGGCCCTGGTGATGATAACACCTAAAGGACCAATGCTCAATGAGAAGGACTCGAGCCTGAGCATCAGGGAGACAGGTAGAGGAGGAAGTGACCTGTGTTTTAGAAGCCATAGGATGTTGCCTTGGCAGCAGATCTGATGTGGAAAAAAGCAGAAATTCATCCTCGAGCCACACAGGACACCAAGGTTGGTTATTTTGTTTCAACTCATTAGGAGGTGGAGAAGGTCAAAGCTCAGCTCAATTCAGCCACTGAAAGTCCACACACAGACCAGGAAAAGGAGGCAAATGCAGACCTCACCTTTACCCCTGGCAGCAACAAAACAACTCAACATGGATTGGGAATCCAATCTGGAATCTTTTGTGTCGATGTTCCTCAGCCAGCTCTGTAAACCAACACACAAAGTGCTGGAGGAACTCAGCGGGTCAGGCAGCATCTATGGAGGGAAAGGGACAGACTACGTTTTGGGTTAAAACCCTTCATCTGGATTCTGCCTGACCCACTGCGTTCCTCCAGCACTTTGTGCGTTGCCCCGGATTCCAGAATCTGCAATCTCTTGTGTCTCCAGTTTGCCCTCCACAGCTCTGAGAACCAGTGGGTTAGGTAAACCTGCTCTCAGGTACAATCCTCCGTAGTTCAGGAGTTCAACATTAATCAATAAGCAAAAAGGAAATCACAAGTTCTTTGATGTTCAATGGTATAATGTGACCGTACTAAGGATAATCATGTTTACTGGAGCATCTTTAATGTTCTTTTCCCTCCACGTTCTCAGTATCTTTCCGCTTGAACAACTTTGCTGAGGTTGACTATTCCCTGGTTAATAGAATTCAAATCACAACAGATGCCATGGACCTGGACTTTAAGGTATGCACTGACACCTGGAAAGGGAAGGGGAGGTACAAGAGTATATTGAGTGTTTGGATGGGGTGGCAGTTGCCTGTTTTAATAGTTCTGTTGCCTTGAAATGTATTCAAGACCATTTCCAGTTGTCTATTCATAAGTTGTCAGTGACCTTTGAGAAAGGCTCTGATTTAAAGTCACCATCTTAGAGTAGTCACACTGGCAAAGGCAGAGTTATTGCCCATTCCTTGTTGCCCTTGAGGAGGCGCTGATGAGCCACCACCTTGAATCTTTGCAGTCCTTCCAGTGAAAGTATCCCACAGTGGAGTGACGGAGGTGGGAAGGATGGTGATATATTTGGAAGTCAGCTTGGTGCGTGGCTTTGAAGGTATCTTGCAGATTATGGTATCCCCATTCACTTCCCCTTGTTTTGTGACTGAGGCTGTGGTTTGGGAGGTGCTGTCAGTCCAGCCCTGATGAATGACTGGTGCACTCCAGCAACAGTGCACCGCAGGCAGAAAGCCTGAATGGTCACAGGTGTTGGGGTACCTGCACTCATCCAGGCAGGACTTGTATATGGTGGGAAGGCCTTGGGGGCTCAGGAGGTGAGTCACCCACCAGAGGATACTTTGGTTCTGAAATGCAGAGTGATAATCGGGAAGTTTGTATGTCAGCAAAGTGGTGACTCTCCCTTATTGCAGATGGCATTTCTGTGGCTTGAATATTGCCTGCCACCCCTTCACCCCTCCTCAGTCCACCAACCACCTCGGACTCCTTTCTTGCCACTCCGCTAAGGGACAGAAGCCTTAAGTCCCACACCACCAGATTCAAGAACAGAATGATTGAAGGGAAATAGCCATTCTTGAACCCGGTGGTGTGGGGCTTCAGGCTTCTGTACCTCCTGCCCGATGGAAGCTGCAAGAAGATGCATGGCTTGGACGGTGGGGATCTCTGATGATGGATTTTGCCTTCTTGAGGCAACACCGTCTGTAGATACCACTGACGGTAGGGAGGGGTGTGCCCGTGGTGTATTGGGCTGAGTCCACTTCTCCCTGCAGTTTGTAACATTCCTGCTCATTCTAATTGCCGTAAGAGAACATGATACCACCAGCCAGGATACTTCAAACAGCACATCTGTAGAAGTTTGTCAGAGTGTTCAGTGACAAGCTGAACGTCCGTAACCTCCAAAGAAAGTTGCTGGCCCACCTTCCTCGTGATTGCATCTATGTGCTGGGCCCAAGACAGGTCATCCAATATTGTCCCTTGGGCAGTGCCTCCTGTCTTTCCATCCTTTGATGCATTCATTTATCACTGCCACCAAGAATTTAACCGTCATTTATGTTTGGTAACTTATGTTCTTGTCTGCAAGATCCCTTCAAAGCCATGCACCAAGGTGACTTCCAAATATGCTGTTACCCTCCCCACCTACACAACCCCACTGTGCGTACTGTTACTGGAGCGCCCGCAGGGGGTCAAGGCGATGGCTCATCAGCACCTTTCCAAAGGAAACGAGGAATGGACAAGCAGTGGTTAAATGGCATGTTACCAACCTGCATTATCCAGTACCTGAGACTTGATGTCGAATTCTTTTGATAGGGTCAATTCTACAGAGTGGGAAATCGTAAAGAGCCCCCCTTCAAGCCACCGCCAATCAGCCTCCCCAGACAACGCAATCACATGTTGTACTTGGGAATATCCGATTTCCTTGCCAATTCAGCAGGATTCGTGTTTCACGAAGCTGGAGCCTTGCGGATGAAGATCACCAATAGAATGGTGGGTAAAGGCCGTCCTCTCACTGCCCTGATGTGTTGGTCAGTGGGAACAAGATTACCCCTCTTACAGGGGGGAGTGCGCTGGGGTTTCTGGAGCTGAATGTTGCCACACGGTGAAGAGGTGCAGCATTAAACCATTACCCGCCTCGTGGCCACAATTAGCCTCCGTTTGGACTGGACAGACCATTTCAAAGGCTCATTCTAACCTTTGCAGTGGAACTAGCAGAGGGACAGGGTTTGTGGAGAGGAGGCGGTGAAGCTTGTGCAATGACGGGTACATTGAACAGACTGGTTCTGTGCTTAATGTCATTTCTGTGAGTGCTGGATGCGGCTGCCTGATTTACTCCATGGCATCAGTCAGGAGTCGTGGCTTCACTGCTGTTCTACGCCAAGTTCCAGGCCGCTGTGTGAGAGGGGCCGAACAAATAAAGCACATTCCCTCACAAAAGCCGGAAAGCACGTACCACCAGGCTCAGGGACAGTTTCCATCCCACTGTGGTAAGACCATTTAACGGTCCCCCAGTACGATAGGATGAACTCTTCACCTTACAATCTACCTCGTCATGGCCCTTGTACCTTATTGTCTGTCGGCACTGCACTTTCTCTGTAACTGTAACACTATATTCCACATTCTGTTATTGTTTTCCCTTGTACTACCTCAATGCACTCATATAATGAAATGATCTGTATGGACAGCATTGCAAGACAATGTTTTTCACTCTCCCTCGGTACATTTGACAATAAGAAACCAATTTACAAATTTACATTGCAGACTGAAGCTTCCTGCATTTTCAATCACCTCTTGAGGAAGTGATAGCATTGTTTTAAAATAATAGATTAAAATGGAAGTATGAGGTTTGATTGTTTACAGGGGCAGTGTCTGGTGATTTACGGGGCCGGTTTCCATGGTCTCTCTGTTAGCAGGGTGGCACAGTGGTTCTGCAGGTACTGTCGTTGTCTCACCGCTCTGATCTTGACCTCTGGTGCTCTCTGTGTGGAGTTTGCACGTTCTCCCTGTGACCATGTGGGTTTCACCAGGGGGCTCAAGTTTCTTCCCACATCCCAAAGACCCTCTGGTAGGCTGATTAGCTGCTGTAAGTTACCTCTGGTTTAGGTGGCTGGTGGGAGAATCAGGGGGCTGGTGCTGGAAATGTGTGAGGGGATGGGGTTAGAGGGAATGAAATGGGCGAGCAGGAGAGCTGGCAGAAACTCAGTGGGCCAAAGGGCCTCATTCTATGTTGTGTGGATATTACGAAATGAGGATGAAGTACAGGATAGGGAGCAGAACCTGCATGTTCATTAATTTCAGTGAATCTACACTTCATAATAGAGAATGAATTCTTTAGAATTACGATCTTCTTCACAATAACCAGTAAAGCTTTGGGATTTTATCAATGCAATCTGCAGTTGTTTACAAGCCCAACCTCAGAATTGCATTGGGTTTTGAAATCCACACTGAGGCCAGTAATTGTTGGACCACACCTGCCTCGGAAGACTGTGTGATAACAGTCGCCAAAATATCAAGACGGAAACTTGCTGATTGTTTTGTGTTTTCCCCAGATCCCAAGAAATTCACCCTTCAGATTAAACACAAAGTCCTTTGGTATGATTATGCCTCAGGTAAGCGTTTCATGAGTTTGCATGCCTTTGTCTGATATTAACCGCTGCTTGTCCCGAGCTACCACGGGCACTCTCACCAGATCATGGTTCTTTGCACCTTGCAGCAGGGTGGGAAAGATGAGCATTACCAGAATAAAATACCGTAGCTTCTGGAAACCCGAAATATAAAAAAAGTCATGAGATGCTGATGTGCTCAGAGATGGAGAAGGAAACAAAGTTAATAACATAAATATTCATAGCTTCTATTTCCATGCAGCTGCAGAAGCTCTATCCTAACATGAACATAATAATGAACATCCACTCCACTCGACCACCGGTTCTGAAGGCTCTAAACAACAATATCACCATTCAGGCCTTTGGTGCCCTTGACATGTTTGCAATCCTCCCAAATTCATCCCTTGCATCACTTTTTGTTCTGAACATTGTAAGTACTAAAATCTTATTTTTCTGCAAAATGTCTCAATGTTCTTACAAAACTGTTATCATAGGAAATCTTCCTTCTTCATCTGGACTGTTGCAGCATGCGAGTGTCTCCGCTAGGATGAATATCTTGAGGATGAAACTGATTGGGTCCGTAACACTGAATAGGTAAGGAAAAGAAAACTTGTACTTGGAAGGCCGTTGGTGCCCTCAGACATTAACGGAAGGGAATATGATCCCAGTTTGTGCAGCGGAAGGTCATCACCACTGCATTTCTTTGAACAATACTGGATGTTCCATGACATTCAGGGATAAACAGTGATCAGAGGAACCCTGGAAGATTGAACTGCTCTTCATTTGCCGAGTGCCAAACAATCTTAAATATCTGAAATTGCAGATGGAGCCTTACTTGAAAAAAATTATACTTCAGTGAAGTTAGAATAGATGACGTGCTCAAATGTTTGGATTGGAACATACCTGTAATCCTATCAAATCCTTCACAACAAACAATTCAGTACGGACTGGAGATCAAATCTGCCATTTTGTTCTTTGCATCTTCCCTCATTCCACTGTTCCTTAAGCCAATGAAGGAGTTTAAAGTCAGACTGCATCCATGTTGTTAAATCCAGAATTGCTGACAATTCCCTCTGTGATACAATGATGTTCTGCTCTTTTACTTTGCTTTTGTACAGGCTGAAATTGACTCTTGGACGTTCTGCTGTTGGCCCTGTTCCGGTAAGAAAATCTTTTTACACATTCTTAGATCTCGTTTGTTTGACATGGAACATGATTCTTCAATGCAAATTGAGGTCTCATCAAAGTAGCGCCCATAGACAGTCGACAGATGTAATACAACCTGCTCAGTGTCGTGATTTGGCAGCTTAATGAGCAGACTCTGGTCACCCTGACTTGGCAATCCAGCTTGAAAACAGATGATCATCGAGGATCAATGGAAGGATTCACCTCCACACCCCCCAACTCCACATGTATTTAGAGGCAAGGTCCTTTGTGGGCCCAATCTGAGTGTCCCATCACTGGATTTGGGGAAGATGTTTCCTCTCCCTCACTGATAATGTGAATAACATTGCAGGGCTTTGATCCCTAATCTGTTGTAAAAGATCCATGTTTCAGGGAATAAAAATAGAATTAAAGTTACAAAAGCAAATGAAAATTTTAAATGAAAACAGAAAGTGCTGGAAATCCTCAATGTCTCACAGAAACGAGTTCTCAGGTCAATGATCTTCAATTTGTTCCATTGTGATGATCATGTAGCCCCAAATAATAAGCAAATGTAAGTTCAGAATGTGATAGTCAAAGATTCAAGAAGCCAGCGCTGAAGACCAAATGCTCACTCATTCACTGCTGGTGGGCATGGCTTCAGCTGCCAAGTCCCTCACTTGGGGACTACCCCACTGAAGCTCTTGATCTCTCTTCCTTAAAGACCCTCCTTCAAGTCTACCTCTTTGACCACCCCCATTTTAGTCATTCCCCCAGGACTGCCTTGTGCCTTAGTGTCTCCTTTCCCTGGATGTACTTATAAAATGCCTTGATGTTCCATCTGGATCTGATGTTTTAACCATTTGTTCCAAAACCGTTCCAAGAGTTCCTCTGCACTTTAAATCCAAATTTGTGGGTTTAAACTTGATAGATCAGAGAAACTAGGTTTGTGAAGAAGTCCAAACTGAAATTTATATTTCACCATCTTATCCTGATTGAGACCAAGTGAAGTGTCCAGTGTTGACATTGGCCCTCCCTCCGATTCCGATTGGACCCTCTGATGTCTGTGCAGTAATGCACAGGGGTCTATGGGACAGTTCGGACTGGCTGATATCTGAGCAATGAGCTGACACACTCGTGTTCCCTTGACAGTACTTATCTGCAGCAGTATCTTTCCCTCAAAGCTGCCTTCTGATTGTTGAGGCTGACTGGAGGGTCAAGAATCCTTAGACCGGAGTTCAGCCCCACCTCCACCTTCACCTGCTGTTGACTGACGAAAGATTCTCAATATCTGTCAATGTCTCTGACATTCCTGGGCATTGAGAAATATTCCAAAACTATAACAAAGGAAGACCATTCAACACTGAGAAACACAAAACCACTTTAAAAACAGTTAAATTCATTTACTCAATTAAATAAAACTGACGGCAGCGCAGCGTCCCAGCTAATAGAGCTGCTTGCTCACAACTCCAGTGACCAGGTTCAATCCTGACCACTGGTGTGGTGTGAGCAGAGTCCACACATTCTCTCTGTGAACGCTGGGGTTTCCTCCCCCATCCCAACCCACAAGCTTCAGAGATCAATTGTCCTCTGTAAATTGCCCCTAGTGCAGGTGAGAGGTAGAATCTGGGGATTGGGAGGGGTGGGGTAGGAATTGATGAGGATGTGTGGAGAATAAAATGGGTTAGGGTAGGATTAGTGTGAAGCAGGTCCTGATGGTTGGTGTGGACTCAGTGGGCCAACGGTTCTGGTTCCACGTTGGGTTTCTTACTGACTCTAAGTCGGCTAAAACTTGCCTGTCCCCAAAGAGCCATTGCTCTCCCTTGAAATAAAAGTCATCAATGAAGCTGCTTCAGTTGTAGGCTGGCTCAGGTCTGCTGCCCAGATCCCCAGTGAGCTCCAGGAAACTGACATTCCAACCCTGGACCCCGCGAGAAGTTCAGCACGAGAGTGCAGTCAGAAGTCCAACAGTCAGGATGTCGTGGGAAGTTTGAGACTTTCACGTTCACCTGGTCCTCAGGTTGTCAGTTCCAGCCTCCGCTAAACAAAGTCGTACCCCCCGCGCCCGGCTCCCCACCGTGAACAGTCGTGAACCTCCGCGCCCGGCTCCCCACCATGAACAGTCATGCACCGCCGTGCCCGGCTCCCCACCATGAACAGTTGTGCAGCGCCGCGCCCGGCTCCCCACCGTGAACAGTCGTGCACCACCGCGCCCGGCTCCCCACTGTGAACAGTCATGCACCGCCGCGCCCGGCTCCCCGCCGTGAACAGTCGTGCACCACTGCACCCGGCTCCCCACCGTAAACTTTACATTATTCTCGGAGACTTAAACTAGGAGGATCCTCTTCACACTCTCTTTCTCATTGTGTCTTGTTGAAGGTGACGGGTCTGGCACTGTTAATTCGGATTGCACTCAGGGCAGCGGTGTTACCAAAAGTCAATGGTAAGTCCATGATGGAGACCCTTCGGAATATGGAAGGTGGAAAAGGACAAATATAAAATCATAGATCGGGTGAGCCGTCTCTTTCCCAGAGTTGGGGAATCGGAAACTACAGGACATAGTTTTAAGACTAGAGGTGAATGATTTAATGAGAACCTGTGGGGCAACTTTTTCACACAGCGGGTGGTAGATAGTTGCCAGAGGAGGTAGTTGAGACAGGTACATTAGATACATTTAAGAAGTATGTGGACAGGTACATGGATGGTAAGAGTTGAGGGGGATATGGGCCAGGTGCTGGTAAATTTGATGAGCTTAAATATACATCTCTGTCAGCATGGACACACATAGGCCAAAGGGCCTTTTTCTGTGCTGTCTGACTCTAAGACATTGAGTGGACAGTGGTGCAAAGTATTTAAATAATGAGGGTTTCTCTAGTGCATGCTGAACTTCGGGAGCTTTAATTCAGAAAACTAAGCTTTGCCCATTATTCCTGCAGGATCATTATGTTCTTATTCTGAGACTTTAGGTTGCAAATGAAAGATTTTACTGACTTGATTACTGCAATGATTTTAGTCCAAATTGCAAAGTGGGAAACACGTGGGATCAGATGTAACGATAGTTGTTTTCCTTGCTAAATCCATTGACATCAAAGGGGAGTAAAACTGAGTGACAGGATAAACCGGCATTGAACATGACAGACAGGTGAGCTTAAAGTGGATTCAACGTATCTCCATTCTTTGACAAATTAAAGTGAGAAGTAAGGTCAAAAATTCAGGTGCTCTGCTCACAGAGTCATAGAGTGATACAGCATGGAAACAGGCCCTTCGGCCCAGCTTGTCCATGCTGAGCGAGTCCCATCTGCCCACATGTGGCCCAGAGCCCTCTAACACTCCTATCCAAGTACTTATCCAGATGGCCTTTAAATGTTGCTAATGTGCCCACATCAGCCACTATTTCTGGCAGCTCATTGCAAATACGCACGGCCCTGTGGGTGAAGACACTGCCCCTGATGTCCCCTTTAAATCTCTGGTCTCTGATCTTAAACTTATACCTTCTTGTTTTTAGCGTCCCCTCCCTGGGAAAAAGAGCATGTGCTTTCCCCCTGTCTATGCCCCTTGTGATCTTGTGTATCTCCATCAGGTCACCCCTCAATCTCCTGCACTCCAGGGATTTTATTTCCAGATCAGAATTGACAGCAGAGAATGTGGAAACACTCAGCAGCTCAGGCAGCATCTGTGCAAAGAGAAAGAGAATGAACGTTTCAGGTCCAGCACCTTCGTCAGAACCTGAAACGTTAACTCAGTTCTTCTTTCCACAGACAAAGAGAATCATCCTTAACTTACTAACTTCTGCACAGCCTCAGCTCATCACAAACTTCTCTACAATCAGTGACGTGCAATCACTGTGCTGGTGTGCTGGCTCCCATCACAAGTAAGATGAATGATCAATTAACGCTATTGGATTATTGACTGAGGGGAAAAATGTTTGCAAAGCCACTGGGAGCACCATGGATATCTGGTGTCCGTCTGAACTAGGTTCATCATATCCCAACAACTCAGGCAATGTAGCACTCCGTCCCAACTGCTCTTTGCCAAAGTTTCCGTTTTTGATATTTTCCCCATGTCAAAAATACATGCCGTGGGTTTTGAAAAAGCATAAAGAATGTGAGGGGTGGAATTTAAAATAAATTACATTCATTTACAAGGTTAAGTAAATGGAAAAGGGTGACTAAAATTTGAGTCCCTTACATATTGCGACAAGAAAGATTGTTTTGGGAAATAGCAGAGAAGTTAAACATATTATATACCTGTCCTCTGTGAAGAAGGTGCAGAAACCTCTGAACATGGTGGAGATCTGTAGGTCTCGAGTGAATGAGGAACAGGAAGAATTTAACATGAATAAGATAATAATGTTGGAGAAATGATTAGAATTGACACCCAGTGAATGCCCTAGATCTGATGACATACATTCCGAGGGTTTGAAAGTGCTGGTGAAGAAGATACTGGATTCATTGACTGTCAATCTTCCAAACTGCCAGAAATTCTTCAGAAGTTCCCACTAATTGGGAAAAGCAGGAGAGAAAAATGGGAAATTACAGACCTGTTAACTGGACGTCAGTGGCAGGGGAAATGCTCAAATCTGATATTATAGCAGGGCACTTAGAAACTAATAGTGGGATTGGGCAGAGTCAACATATTTGTCAAATCTGTGAGAGTTATTTGAGATTATAAATAGAAGAAAAGATGATGGGGAATCAGTGAATGTGGTGTATTTGTATTTTCATAACTCCCTGAATAAAGTGGCACAAAAAAGGTTAATAAACAGAGTTGGTACAAGTGGGGTTTGGGGTTATAGACTGATGACTGGTTAATGGGCAAAAATAGAGAGTGGAGATAAATGGATCATTTTTGCTTTGGGTGGTTGTGAACAGTGAGCTGTGCTGAGGCCCCATTTGTTCACAATCTGTATCAAGGATTCAGATGAAGGGATCAAGGAGCATCTATCCAAATTTGCTGATGATACAAAGGTGGATGGAAGTGTGGGCAGAGGAGGAGGATGATGCAGGGAGACTTTGGAGGTTGAGACAAGACCGGCGAAGTGAAAGGAAGAAGACATGGCAGATGGAAAATAATGTGGAATGTGTGAGGGCATCAACTCTGGAAGAAAAAGTAGAAAGGCAGGGTATTTGTTTCACTGCTGAGAGGTTGAAAGGTCTTGGTGTTCAGAGGGACCTGGGTGTACTTGTCCACAAATCGCTGAAAGTTGACATGTAGATACAGGGTCAAATAAGAAGGTAAATGACATGCTGGCCTTCATTGCAAGTGGCTACAAGTCGAGACTATCGATGTCTCATTGCAATTCGATATGTGCTGGTGAGAGACCTCCCCTGGAAAGTTGTACAGTGGCCTGATCCCTCTGCCGAAGGACAGAGATACTTGCAAAAGAGGGAGTGCAGCAAAGATTCACCAGACTGATTCCTGGGAAGAGGGGATTGTGCTATAAGGAGAGATTGAGCATGCTTGTCTGTGCTCTCAAGGATTTAAAAGAATGTGAGGTGATCCTAATGAAATGTGTGAAATTCTTACAGAGTAGAGGTAGGGATGATGTTTTCCTGAGCTGCTGTCTCCAGACTGGGGGTCACAGTCACAAAATAATGACAGTGGTGGTAAACTTCTTCACCCAGATACAGCAAACCCAGAGACAACATTTTGGTGTCAGTCTCAAGGTTTGCTGTATCTGGATAGCCAGTGTTGTGGAGGCTCAGTCACTGAATATATCGATCAGGGAGATCAACAGACCTTTGGATATTAGGGGATGGGATTTGCATAGGATAGTGGTGCTGAGGTAAAATATCAGCCCTCATCTTACTAAATGTGCAGGTACGAGGGACTGGATAGACTGCTCCTATTTCTTTTGTTTTGCTTTATGAATGTCACCGAGAATTCTCCTGCTTTTCCTTGCAGTGAAACTGGCCAGGGGAGTTCCACTTCCAAATGTGAAAAATTTGGACTTTGTAAACCCTGCGCTAATGGTGAACAAGGTGAGTAATTCCATGATGCAAGATCCTCTGAATGACGCGAATTCCATTAGAATGAAGTTAGGCAACAAGAAAAATCATGAGGGGACAGTTTCCCTTGAGGACACATACAAGGTGGAGCTATTCCTCCCCCAACTCCCATCTGGGGTATATCCTTCCTTTGAAACCTAACATTACAGTCCAGAGTTTCAACATCATTTTCAGTCAGATATTAACGTGATTGTGAGCCGTTCACAACATCTTCAAAATAACTTTAAAATTTGATGTTTTGTGTCTCTGACTTTTATTTTATACTGGAGTTTGAGAGAGTGCAACAATGCTGGGAGACTGAACTTTCATTTTCACTTTATGGGTTTCAAGTTGAACGCAGCTTGAGAAGTAAATACTGAGACAGCATAAAGGAGCATTATCGGGGTACCACCTTTTCAAATTGATGAAGTTGGTAGCACAGTGATAAATGTATCAAAAAAGCATCTTACTTTCTAATATTGAAGCACAGCATACAAGAACAAATCTTTGTTGCAAACGGTAATATTATAGGGAAAGAGCAGAAGAGGTGATTTAATGGGAAACTCTTTCATGGGATGTTCCAACTAATGTGGGCCAAGTGGCCTTCTGTGGTGTTTGGGGTTGTTTTGTGAGGTAGAAATAAACAGTGAGCTGCGGCATGTCACACAACTGAGATTGTAGATTTAAACCGTGCCGCTGTGTTTCAAAGCGTGTGCTAGTGCCGTGTGGAGTGAGATGGAACAGCATTTGTGATATTGTAATGTTGATACTTTTTCAGAATATTCTGGTGATTGCAACTGATGTCCGTTACCGCCCATAACTAGCAGCCATTCCCAGCCAAGACTTTGTGATAGAAAAGAAAACCAGACACACTGACTGAATACCTGGCCACTTATGAAGCTGAGATTTTATACAAGGCCATTCAATTTTCTGTCAAATATCTTTCATTTCTAGCTTGATGGCTTTCAATTAAGTGCATTGCAAACAAAAAGCTATTGATAAGCTGCATTTCCAAGATTCTTCTTGTTTTTTCTGGATATGAAGTTTTGTTTCGGACTTTCATGAAGCAGAGGGAAATCTCTGCTGAAACCTTTCTGCGTGCCCTGTTGGAAGAATATAAAACCCAAATATCCAACCTAAGGGGAACCAAACCTTTTCTCCACAAGTAACAGCAACACTTAAGCTTCATTGTTTTTGATCTCAACCTCTATTTTGTTTTGTTAAGGGGTTTAACAGAAACCTTTGGTGATTTGAAACAATTTTCATTTATGCTCAACTATTTTCAACAACTCCGCAGAAAAGTGCAAACTCTTCAGGATATCTGTGTCTGGATATTTGTTATACCTAACTGTTTATTAAACAAAGACTGCAAACTTTCTGTGGATGGTGCATTCACTTTCTCACTGAGCTGTGTAAAAATAAGGATGTGAAAGAGAAAAGTGATTCAATTGTTTTAAAGCTCAGAAATAAGATGATATGGGAAAGTATTTAATTGGGGGAGGGGGAATTATGATGCTATTAGGCAGGAACTAGGGACTGTAAATTGGGAACAGATGTTCTTGGGGAATTATACAGCGGAAATGTGGAGGTTGTTAGGGAGTACTTACATGGGGCTCTGGATAGTTTTGTCTCATTGAGGCAGGGTAAGGATGAAAGAGTGAAGGAACCGTGGCTGAAAAGAGATGTAGAATATCTTATCAAGAGGTAGAAAGAAGCTCACCCGAGGTTCAGAAAGCATGGATCAGAATGGGCTCTGGAGAGTTACAAGGTAGCCAGGAGGGAGCTTAAGAATGGACTTAGGAGAGCTGGAAGTGGGCATGAGAAGCCTTTGGCGAGTAGGATTAAAGAAATCCCCAAGGCATTCTACACATATGTGAAGATTAGGAGGATGACTACATGAATAATTGAAAAATGGAGGGCTATGTGGGAGGGTAGGGTTAGATAGATATTGGAGCAGGATAAAATGTCGGCTCAACATGTTTGGCCGAAGGGCCTGTTCTGTGCTGTTATGTTCTATGTTCTATGTTAAGTAACAGAACTACATATTTTAGGGGGTGATTTCTTCCAGTCAGAATTAAATCCTCCTCAAATCTGCCTCTCCAATATTAGTTGTGAGTTTATGGGTTTACCACCATCTCCACTGTCAAAGTTGAGTTTAGTGCCACCTGCACAAGTCCATATGCGCACAAGTGCAATGAAAAACTTACCTGCAGCAGCATCACAGGCACATAGCATCAGATAAGCAGCATTCACAAAAACACACATCAAACACAATCATCACAAGAAAGAACACAAAATTAGAGCAAAAAATATCAAAGTCCAATTTAGTGCAAAATGATCAAGTGGTCACAAGTGTTGCTGAACTCCAGTGATTCGAGTTGTTCTGGTTGGTTCAAGAACCAAATGGTCAAAGGGAAGGAGCTGTTCCTGAACCCAGTGGTGTGGCACTTCAGGCTTCTTTCATTCATATACAAGCGCTGACAATCAAACATCTGAGCCTGAACGACCCCCCCCCTTTGCAAGATGCATCCGAGGGATAAGCAGTTCTGAGAATCTGAATGAATATTCCTCTCGAACTGAGTGTCCTTCACCCATCTACTCACTGGCTGATATTTCTTCTGTGCAATTTTTTGCAGAGCAATGTCCATCCACCAATGTGGCATCCACCGTACTCGTGTAATGGTGCTCACTGCAGTGTGTTGCTGGAGGGTTTTGTTGCCATTTAGCCGTCT
>JARFYF010000036.1:7037880-7054701 GCA_030265395.1 Rhina ancylostomus | reverse complement strand
AGTGGCTGTTTCCATGTCACAAGATGGAGGGTTACATTTTTGTAGAATAAGCTGTTTGCAGAGAATGCAAAGAATATACACACCCTAGAATGGAGAATATACTTCATCACCACAAACAAATATAGGCCTTGGCTTATCTCTATTGATTCCTGCTGTTCTTGGCTGGGGCACGTTTCATGGAGCCACATACTTAGAACTGGTCACTGGGTCAAATCACTCCATTCAGTTGCATTGGGCTTATTTACCAGGAGTGCAGGATGGTATGAAATGCAATTGAATACTTCTTAAGTAGATCAGTATGGAGTTAACCCATACATTATGAACCCCTCCCAGCTTTCATTTCCACTACCAAGAAATGTACAGCAGATTCAATGTCAATTCCACGTCAAATTTAATCCCGCTTTGCTTGATCACAAATAAATAATGAGTGGCAAAAACAGTGTTAATATCTACATTCAGAAAGTTTACTTCAAACTGCTACTGATAAGAAATGGTGCTTTCCCAAGGAACAAGAATATGCGGTGCTTGTCTTGGAGGAAATATTCGGATTGATACCAATGTGTCAATCTTAGAATCAACAGGTTTAAAGCAAATTACCTGATGCTGCCTTGGAAGTTTCTCCTCAAAGTGTGACTCAGACAAAGGTGCCTGGTCATTTCCCCTCTGTTGACTCATCTCTAAAATTATTTTAAATGAAGGTCATCTGGATCCTTGCCAATCTATCATTTTTAACAAGGGGAAAAAATCCCAAAACCACCTCAAACTGTCAGCCCTGAATATTATGCATGATATTTCATTCAACTGAAGGAAATAAATTGTCAACATTGGATGCTACATAAGAGTACACAAAATAAGGAACATTGTCTGAAACTGGAGTCCATCACAATGGTTTTAAGCTTATGTAGTTCAATACCTTAAATTAGCACATTTAGAGCAGAAATACAAGGGGAAAAGAAGGTATTTTCATTTTGTGTTTCAAATGTTCACTGGCTTCCCCCTCACATATCTAATTTTTTTCTTGACTCGAACAGAACAACATAGTTGTCAGACATTTCCATTTTAAGAGTGGTTTAGGCATTTTCTCTCCCCACACTCCACTCCAAAAACAATAGGGAGCAAAGGTCTCAGCTGCTTCTTGAGATGGAGAGGAAGAGAAGATTGTTGGTCAGCTTGTTCTTCTCCTCACATGCTCAATGCACTCATCATCAACCATTAACTAGAAGGTAAGCAACAAAGAGATTGGTGATAGAAAGTCCTTTTTGTGGGTAAGTCCCTGGGTGTGGTGGTGCTGAAAAGGAATTCTTTTGTAGGGGGGAAAAAAAAAAATCACATGTGCACAGAACTTCTGGATAAAGAGAAACAATTCCAGCTTTTAAAATGAAGTACCTACCATCATCTGGCGTAGTGTAGCGAGCAAACTCAGGAAAGTAGTCCTCTATTTTAGATTTCCCTGCCAGCACTTTCTCTGCCAGCAAATCCTGCTTATTGAGGAAGAGAATTACAGAAATGGTCCGCAGCCACCTAGTTTAAAGAAAAAGCATCCAACGACCAATGATTTTTAACAAGAAATCATCAGTTTTGTACATGTATTCAGGTTGTAGCAGATAAAGAATTTGGATTTATGCAAATTCACTTCGCTCACAACCACTTCATTTTTACTACCAATATTGTAATTTTTTGAACCCTTGTTTCATTTCTTATATTCCCTGAAGGTGCTCTCCACCTGAAAATTCCAGTAGATGAGATGAGATCTCTTTATTAGTCCCATGTACATTGAAACACACTGTGAAATGCATCTTTTGCGTAGAGTGCCCTGGGGGCAGCCCGCAAGTGTCGCCACGCTTTTGGCGCCCACAACTTCTTTACCTGTATGTCTTTGGAATGTGGGAGGAAGCCAGAGCACTTGGAGGAAACCCACATAGTTGTGGGGAGAACGTACAAACTCCTTACAGACAGTTTTCAGAATTCAACCCGGGTTGCTGGTGCTGTAATAGCATTACACTAAACCCTACACTACAATTACTATTAATGCTGATACTATCTTGATTAATCTGTCACATTGTTTCATATTTATTTATATAAATATGGGGCATAGCATACGAGAGTTGGGATGTTATGTTGCAAGTTTACAGAACACTGGTTAGGCCACAATTGGAGTTTTGTGTACAGTTTTAGTGTACACACCATGGGAAAGATGTGACTATGCTGCAGGGCATGCAGAGTGTTATCAGGATGTTGTCTACATTGAAGGACTTTAGTTAAGGGGAGAGATTGGATAGGCTGAGCTGCTTTTCCCTGTGACACTGGACACTGAAGGACATCGTGGCATGGCCTGATAACAGTATACAAATTTATGAGAGGCATAGATAGGGTACATAGTCAAGATCTTTTATTGCATGGTGGGGGTATCTAAAACCATGGGCATAGGTTTAAGCTGAGAGGTAGGGTTTTAAAGAGGATCTGAGGAGTAAGCTTTTCTTTTTTCTTCCCCCCCACCTCACCCAGAAAGTGGCTGACATCTGGAACCTGCTACCAGAGAAGGTGGTAGAGTCAGATACCATCACTGTGCTTGAAAGGCACTTAAGCAGGCAAGGCATACAAGGATTCAGTCCTGGTGTAGGCAAATGAGATTGGTGTAGATTGGCAAAATGGATGTGGTTGCTGAAGGGCCCGTTTCTGTGCTGTACAACTCTCTTGACTTTTGTTAACAGCGTTTTTACTTACAACCAAAATAGAATGCAATTCTAGACAATGGCAACTTTAAGAGACCCTACTTTTAAATTGAAACCAGTCAGGGAAAGCTCAAGTATCACATGAAAAGTTTGAATTTTTGCCAAAGAGGGCACCCAAATGCCTGCCATTGCAACCACCCACTACTGTAAGGGAAGCAACGTTAGCATCTCAGGTCATCGGGAGCTTGGACTTTTAGTTGCCATTTCACAATGGCAAAGTGAGGTCTCCATACCAACTGGCCTTCCACACACTAAATAAAGGGACAAAATCAAAGGCAACCAAAAGATACAAATGTAAATTGTGGATCTCAGCTTTACCACTCTCACTTCTGGTACTTTGACAGATTTGATAAATGGCATCTCTCAACAAAAATGTGAGCAACATTCTTAAAGGTTGCAATCTGAGAGGAAGGTTTCAATCTTAGAATTACAGCTAAGGCCTTCAGGAGTTAAAGGGTGGGTTAAAGCTGGAATTCTTTCACCTGTCACAAAGGCTGGCTGCGGCTGTTGCATCAATTAGAAATGTTAACAATTTTTAAAAATAGATTAAAGCTGAGAACAAGGAACAAAGCTGGGTAAAGTGAGTTTATAGATTCAACAATGATTTCAATGAAATGGATAATTCTTGTTCCCATGTCTCAATGTAAATGTAAATATTAAAGGAGTTATAGATTTACCTGTTGTTCCAGATGCTTTTGAACAGATTGAGCGCTTCTTGGAGGCGATTGGTCTGATTGTCCTCTCTTATAACCATGTTGTAGCTACTGCTAGCCACCACAAATATGATAGCAGTGACATCTGAAAACATAAATAATGGATCAGACCAAATGAATTAGAACTAGTCAAAAAAAATCAAAATTATTGAACTACAATAATGACAAAAAATAAACAGAAAGAATTAATTAGTTCATCATTTCAGAAAGAACATGCACAGTATAAATAGTCTTGGCAACTGTGGGAATCTTGCAAGCTATGTTGCACAGTGTCAAGTGAAACAGCTTACATATCAGGAGGTATAAATTTTGAAGTAAGGTGACATTCAGCAATGTAGAGACAGTAGGATAATGTAAGTTCAGAAAGTAAGAAAGAGTCAAGCATGGAGCACTGGAGAAAATAGCAAGACTCATGTATTATAAAAAAGGCAACTACTGTAAATTGTAATTCTGAATAAGAATCAAAAGACAAAGTTGAGAGAGAAGCATTGAAGCACTGCTCTCCATGGCTACAGTGCATGTGCGCCATAAAAGTTATTTGAAAGGATATATACTCTTCAATATAGTATATATAGTTGCAGGTTATCCTTTTTACTTGTACAAATTTCAGCCAACTGAGTTATAAGAATCAATTGGAAAAACTTAGGCTCATCTCAGTGTTTACACAAAAAGCACGTAGTGGGAAACTCATTGTACCTACTTATTCAAAACAGGCTACAAATGATACAAGGCATACCAACAAACTTTTAAAGCTCTTTGCTGATGCAATATAATCAAATATTTGCAATAAAAGGTAAAAAAGGACTTTCAAAGGTCTGTAATCAATGCAGAGACAAAATGGAGGAGGAACTAAAAATGCAAATTGAATATGTATCTGTAGAGTACAAATTATTGATCAACTAATGTACTGGCTTTACCAATTTTGGGATTATAAACATTATATAAGCATATTTTAATATAATGCACATCTTAGTGAGTGCAAGGAGCAGAAATGGTTTCAGATGGGGGGGGGGGCGGCATGGTTACGAGAGACGGCGAGGAGATCAAAAGAAACATTCTAAGAACTTAAGTTGGTGAATATGGTCCTTCGTAACAGTGATAAAATAGTGGAATTGGAGACATTCAGGATGTTTGGATTCCAGACTGCACTGACTGGAGTAGTAGAGGGATGAGCTTGCATTTACAGAACATCTTTACAGCCAGTGAAATGCCTCATGGAACTTCACAAATGGCACTGGGTCTTAATGAGACAATGAGAAGGAGACAAGGAGCTGCAGTTTAAAAATGCTTGAAGAAATGTGAAATCCCTGGAAAGTAGGAAGCAAATTACGGAAAAAAGATCTTAAAATGATTGAAGGCTGTTACCCAGGCACACATAGGGCCTCAACCCAAGACCTGAAGAGCATAAATGGCAGCATAATATTTCCAAGAGGTTGTAGCAGTAACAGGTGTACAAAAGGACACAATGGTTTGAATGAAGATGTAGATCCATCAACTTATAAGGAGACAAATTAGATCAAATGAAGGTTTTATAATATCATAATAGCACCTTACATGAGCCAGGGTAAGGATGGAAGAATTTTGGTCAAAGTCTGTGAAATTTGGCAAGAATAATACTGCAACAATTGAATCTGGAGATGGTATAGGAGGTGGGCTAGAGATTGGAGGTATTGCAGTACAAATAAACTGATATACAAGATACAGTAGTTGAAATTCAATCAAACCAAATTTTGTGCAAGACCTTTAGATAGGAAACCACAATTCCTCAACCAGTCTGGCCTACATCTGAAGACACACCCTAAAATCCACAGAAAACTATGGATACCGATTCTTTATCAGTGGCAAGCTACCACAAATCTATGGAAGTACAATGCCTCAATATAAGAAGTTTTACGAAGTAGTAACTGCACGTTAAGTTTTGCAGAGCAACATTATAGCAGATCTCTTCTTTGCAGTTGTATCTGTGCATGCCCCAGTCATTTCCCGTTCAGCTAACATTCATCCACTTTTTGCCAGCTTGCTCCCATTTTGCATGCATCCAGATATCTTTTTTCTGGACTTTTCCTTGCTTGATCTGATTTCTTTATTGTTCAAAAGAATCAAGAGCTCTTCATTCTCGATTCATTTTAGAGAGAGAGATTAAACTCCCCCAAACCATTGACTGTTAACTTCAACTCCCTCTGAAGCAATTTAGAGCATAAAAGACCTCAAAAAGCAATAGAATTAAAGAGCATAAATAACCAGCTGTAGCCCATAAACAAAGGCTCAACTAATTTATCCAAGTAGCAAATCCAAGATTTGCAGTGATATATTTTAGCCAAATGCAAACCTGGCAATGGTAGGTCAACCCAAATTTGCATTAATGTCTGTGAATTAATGGTGTAAACTAACTGGAGTTACCAGTAACAAGTGCAATTTCATGGTTCTGTAGCTGTCAATGCTGGATGAGCACAGGACAGGATGCCCTCTTTTTTTAAGCATTTAAAATGCCACTTGCTAAATAAATGCAGCAGAGTGAAACTGTAAAGAGCACAATGCTGCAGACATTAGCTGTGTTATTTTGCTTGATGCCACATATTATTTGAAAACTGGGAACAGTCACGTTTCTTCAAGTTCCATCAATTTGACTCTAGGATGCGAATAGTTAGTGAAGTGAACAAGCAAAACTGGATTTTCACCAGAGCATTGTCTCCAAACAGATGGTACAGTGAGATGGACAAAAGCCCAATCGACATCTGGTTAAACCCATACAACTAAGCTGGCAGACTTGGAACTAGCAACATTAACTGAGAATTATACATTCTTTCTCCTCAGATTCCTGCCTACTTTCCTGTTACCAAGCTGATGGATATATTTGGTCAACAATCTTATACAGTGTACTACGTCTTTATTAAGGCATATTCTGCCATAAAGTAATTCACTTCAAATCTTACCATTGAAGCACTGAATCCATTTCCTGCGCTCGTCACGTTGCCCTCCAACATCAAACATGCTGCAAAAGGAAAATGTTTGAACTAATGTTACAATCAAGACAAGACAGCACGATGCAAAAGCAGTTTCCTCACAATGAAGACTCTTCACATTCAGAAAGTGAGACAAAGCTGAAAATAAAAATAAAGAAGAAAAAAGTACTGGCCCATCAACATTCTAGAGTTCTGGTGTTACTTCTTCAACCCAGGTCATTGATTTTCTAGTGTTACAGTAGCTCAGGATTTGTACACTGCTGTGCATGATTTCTCCACTGATAGAACCAAAAAGGTAAATGTAAACCTCCTCAAGTGCATGCATTTAATTTTTTGTTCCATTCCGTAAACTGCAGGTGTCTTAATTCTAAAACAAAATAAGGAATGCTTCTAGAATAAAGTATGCAGCTGTTTTGGAGCTGTGGGTAAAAGATGAACATGATGCAATTATTCCCTAGATTCAGTACTTCTACATGGTGGTGACGGCACATCAGTAAACTGGACCAGCAATCTACAGACTCAAGTTCAAAAGCCACTATGTTAGCTGTGGAATGTGTACAATTTGGATCTCCTTACCAAAATAAAAAATCCATTTGCTATGGAAGGAATGTAGCAAAGATTCACCACACTGGTTCCTGAGATGGTAGGTCTGTCACATGAAGACCAAGAGGCTAGTCCTCTTCTTCGGAGTTTAGAAAAATGAGAGGTGACCTCATTGAAATGTACCAAGTTCTTAAAGGGCTGGACAAGGTAGAAACGAGAAGAATGCTTGTCCTGGCTGAGAAGTCTCAAATCAGATGTCAGAGATGTCAGAATAAGAGGTAGGTCACTTGACTGATGGTGGTAAATCTTTGGAATTCTTTACCCCCAGGGGGCTGTGGAGGCTCAGTCAGTGACTGCATTTAAAACTGAAATTAATAGATAACTGGATATAGGAAGAATCAAGAAATTTGGGGATGAAGCAGGCAAGTGGTTGGTAACATCTTCAGTCAATGTGAAGCAGGTTCAAGAGGCTGAATGGCCTGCTGTTTCTTATATTCTCCATCCTTCTCCCCATTCTGAATAAGCATTTATATGTTGAGGCTAAGCCACATTCAAAGAATAAGAAATTGAAACAACATCTATGAACAATCTGTTTTAGTCAAAATGCAGGATTAATTAAAATTTAGTTTTATTATTCAGATTCAGCAGTTCTAAGATGCATATTCCAGGGTGCTCAATCTTTAGGAATCTCAATGTGGCCAGATGGCACAGTTTCAGTGTTTTGGGGTTTCATTAAATTTTCTTGTTCCAAGTTTCTGCACAACAGATCCAGATTGTTACAGTGGGTGCAGATTGCTGAATAAAGGATGAAGCAAGGCTGCTGCTGTGTATTCATTCTTTGAAAGATGCCCATTCATTGCAACTTAAAATATCATTTATTCTGGCTTCCCAGGTGTAAGTTTTGGGATCTTTGAACAGTCATTCGGTCTCCATTTAGACTTGGGTTAAAAGATCTAGTGTTGAGTCTGGGTATATAGGCACAATGTTAGAATGTTATGTGGCAGTACTACAACATTATGGGAGATGGAAAGACTTTTGTTGGGCAAGAAACTGAGGGAGCCAGAATAAGCAAATTAACTACAGATTGGCCAGATCTAATTAAATGGCAAAAATGATGAAAGGTCATTCACTGGAAACATCCATTTCATTTCTCTCTCCATAGATGCCGTTCTGACCTTGAGTACCTTCAGCATTTTCTATTTTATTTAATATTTCCAGATCTGCTATATTTTCTATTATTGAGCTTCTGCACCATCACTGATTTACCTTTGAGCCAAGAAACACAGAACTGCCTGGAAATACAACAACTTCTACTGCACGCCCAATGATAGTTAATGCACAATCATCATCCATAGAGTAAAGATGATAATACATTGAGTAGGGGAGTGGAATTAAATGAGGAAGCAATTAATTGATTCAAAGCTGTCATCAGAAACAGTCCTGAGTCAAAGTACAAAAGCAAATATGGCTTATCAGTTCATTAACGTGGCCACCCATTTTGAGAGAACTCTACAGTTTCACCAATGACTCAAACTATTCTTTTAAATGATACCATCCATTACTCTGTTCAAAATGTCTTGGTCACGCAATGGGAAAGTTTTCCAGGCTCAAATCTAAAATTATTTTGCTTCCCCAGAATGTCTTCATCCTACTGTTGTAATTTGATCTGTTGCAGATTTATTTCCTTAACAGGAATGGCAAACTTGTAGTTCAAGTTCTGTCAACTGGATTTTTGAAGCTCCGACATTTATTTTGCAGTCAGACATGTTTGAGCTTTGTTAAGGACTTCTTTTTATCACTGTTGCATCATTGGTGGACAAGTTTGATCAGCTAGTTATAGCAATTTGACATATATGGCAACATTAAAACAAAGATCTACAATGAACAACATAACACAAGATGAACATGACTCAGAGATTCCCTTTTATTTGCCATCAAGACAGTTGGTGACTTGAATGGATAAGTAATAATAGAAGGTTGAAGTCAGATAGAAAAACAAGAGAGAACTCAAGCACCTTTGTGAACAAGCATGCCTTCAAGTATAGGTGGGGATTAAATGACTCTACTTTGGTTGGGTCTAAGTCCAGTAGGAAGGAGAGAGTGCATAAGGGAGGATTGAACAGGGAGGTGCACCAAAATTCAGGTATACAGTGACCAGCTTGGGAGTAAAATTAATAATTGACCCAACTTAACTAATCTGAACCTGCCAATAGCAAGGACTTCAATCATTGCTGCAAATATCATTTCAAACATCTATTGTCTAGAACCCAGTCACAGGCATGCAGCATGCACTCACTCAATCTAGCTTTGCAGAGCACACATTTCCAAATTTTAAAACTTCATCCTCATGCAAAACCTTTAAGTACACTTTTTTTCCCTCTTTCCAGTCAAACTCAAATGCTCTCTGTCATGGAGGTCACCTGATACCTTCTAGGATTTCTCTGCTTCTTTCAGCAGCTTTTCCCAGTGCCTGTCTGGATGTATCCACTCTGAGAGCAACCCTTTGACCCAAGAGAAACCAGCTCAGAGGCCTGCATGATGGCAGTACTCATTAGCACCAGTGAAGTACTGAGCTAGCCTTGATCTGACCCATCCAGGGATTAAATGTTTTCATACTTGAACAGCATGCAACACATTTATGGCAGGTCCTATCAAGCTCAAGTTGGGCAGTTAGGATCTAAAAAGATGCACTTATAGACATAAACATAGGAAAACAAACTCCGGATAGTAAACTATCAAACTGGGGGAGATCAAAAGATCAAAAAGGTGGGAGGCAAGGGTGAGAGTAGGGAACTGGAGGGGTAAGGATACTGGTTTTTGTGGGTTTTCAGGACAATGCCTCCCTTTTGTGCAATGAAAGTTCACAAGTTCCTTTCAATGTCTAAATTGCTGCCTTGGCAAAATGGGATAAAATCAAAGGATGCGATGGAAAAGAGATAATTAATATTTCCTGCTCTTGATTGTGATTTTGATGCATAAACAAATTTCACAATTAAAACACTTCAAACTTTAATTCAAGCCAATCAAACCAGATCTGTGAAGGGCAATAAAAACAAGGTGTTTGTCATGTGCTTTCAAGTCTAAGGTTATACATCTCAGCTACAAATAAATTACTAAAAACAAAGGGCTGAATGTGTATAAAGCCTTGTTTACAGCTGGCGACAATATACTTTTACAACTGACCTCTATTATGGCGAATCACAGCGGGCAACAAACTCTTAAGACCACATGGCAATACAACCATTTGATGCCACATTCATTATGTTGTGACTTGATCAAACTGCTTGGAAAGTTGAAGTGGAGCCAGTGAGTGAACCCAAGGATCTATTGACCACCATTTTGACTGAGGCCACCCAACAATAAAAAGGTCAGCAAGGGAAAATAAATATAATGCAAATATTTCAGTGAAGATAAACACTTGAGAAAATATGGAAATTTATTCAACTGAACAAAACTGAAAACTTCATGTTGTTGTTAAATTTTGCCTCTCTACCTTCACAATTAAAATTATGCATTATTGGTCATCTATAAGTTTTATGTATAGTGATTACTGCAACAGTAGTTATGACTTTCTTTACTAGCAAGGTAAATTTTGCACCTGTGAATCTTCATTTAACAACCATTCATTGGAAACATTCAAATAGCACTTTGTACTCATGACCTGTTCATTATTGGGTGGCTTCAGTCAAAATGATGGTGTTTAATTACCTCTTCCTGTGTTCACTCACTACCTCCACAAAATGGGGAAAATAGCAGTGAATACACACATATTTCAATGGCCATACACCACATGCATAACTGTACACATCAAAACAAAATGTCACTTTCCTGCGAGTGCTGGGCCATCAAGACATTAAATTCATGCAGAATTAACCCAACAGCAGGCATACTCACTGAAAGTTTACTTTTTCAACTTGAAACCTGGTTTCGAAAATTCCCGATGTCAATACTCTGCATCGTAGAAGGTCCTTCAAAAGGGAAAATATGCCAACATGAGATAAACCATCTGTTGCTATCAAGAAATATTAAATCTCTTGATAAACTCAAGGGATTGTATGTATGCAACAATATTTTGAACAAAACTCAAAGTATTGATGCATGCATACAATCCCTTGAGTTGTGAATGGCACATCAAGTAACTTAATTTCAAAATGTGTAAAAACAAATTCATCAGTATTTTGCTTCAACAGCCATCCTTTGATGTTAGATGACAGTCAAATATAATTAGATTAATCTTTGGGATAGAGATTTAATACGCAAGGTAGGCGATGGACATGCTGAAAAGCTTACAAACTGCTACAGCACTGATAGGGGACCGAGACAAAAAGACAGCTGATCAGATATTGGGATAGAAAGTTCAGCGTGCATTTAAAAAAAAAATCTATTTCGGATAGGATTCTTCTCACTTAATTAGTGAACGTAAGCTGTTGTTGTGTGGTGTTGCACTATGGATTCAGATTTAGAGATTCCATCTCATCCTTAAAGAAAAAACTGCTCTTACTGATTTTGCAAAAGTTGATTGATGATAAAAATCTCAGATTACCAAATGAACAAGACCAAGATACCATTCTAGTAATAGGTTGATAATAATTCTGACTAATTTTGGCTGATCGCTATAAATTAGATCACACAGACTCAGGCAATCTATGGAAAAAAAAAATTGGTGGAAAGCTTTAGGACCTGGTGTGAAGTTACAAATATTTCACATAAGTTAATTGAGACTACCTGCTTCCATCCACACCTTTAGGAAGCCTTATCAATCAAGTTATCATATGCTTAAAATAACATTTCAATAGATTAATTCTGAATTTCAAGCATGTGCTGCTCTCTGATTCTATTATTCAGGAGAACAGGTCATTGCTTACGTTATTTTGTTCCAAATCAGTAAACCTCCAGCAATACACTTTCATTATCCAAAACTCTCCACACTCTCAAATATTCTAATGCCTTTCTTTACCACTTTTTTTGAAACTGTGGTATTCTTACTTTGTTGTTGTGATCAGAAATGTACAAAGTTTTGCAAATGCATTAATGATTTAGTGTGGCAAGATTAATATACTATTTCAGCTCAGTATTGATCCTAACATCTAACTTACAATACTCACTCATACCAAGCACTGTTTTGATAGTTTCAACTTATGGTCCTTTAATTTTCCATCTGATTTTCCTTTTGTTTTAAGTGATTTATTGTGCGAGTATGCTGTTTTCTAAATTCAGTTGAGTTTTTTTTAAGTTTATATCATGCATAAAATTAGCTACTGTGCACTTGGACCTAAACAAGAGGTCCCAAAACAGATAGTGTGTTAACCACTATCACTGGGGTGAACTGCACCCAACACAACCACATTTCTGGCTCAACATGTCACACCAACACTGAAGCTCCCACCAATTAAAACTCTGCTTCCTTAGCCTCTGGATGACCCATTCTGGAGACCTGTCCCAAGCAGTGCCCTGATAGGCTTCTGATAGCTCATGCTGTCCAAGGCCTGTTTCTTTTATTTAAAATTACTCCCAAAAACAAACGGCTTATGTTGATTTAAGCAATTTTTAAAAAATGAAGAGATTTTAAAACATTAAACTATTAATCAACTAAAAGAAATAAAAGTATAATCGAAGACTTGGGCATGGTGGCACAGCAGTTAGTGTTCTCCCACTTAGCTCTAGGGGTCAGGTGTAATTCTGACCTTGGGTGCTGACTGTGTGAAGTTTGCACATTCTCCCCACGGCTGTGCCGTTTTCCACTGGGTACTCCCGGTTTCCTGCCACATCCCAAAGATGCAGGTAGTTTAATTGGCTATTGTAAATTACCCCTTAATGTAGATAAGTAGCAAGAGAATCAATAGGCATGTCATAGAGAATAAGATGCAGGACTAGAAGGAAGGAGAAACAGGAGTGGTAAATGAAGTCTTCTTTGTTGATCAGGGAAAAAAAGTTTATCACAGAGGTTGAAATTATACTTTCTTGCACAGTTGTCAGGTTTTTATGATTCTAATTCTTTGCTTTAAGATAAAGTATAGTTTGAAAAGGAATTAGATAGCTGGATGATAAGGGTATAAGATATGGGGTTCATGTAGAAAAAAATAGATTTAAGTGCAAACTTGAAAGACTGAATGGTCTATTAGAAAATGACATTAAGTATTAAAATGAGTGACAGAACAAAACTCATTGCACAATAGAGCTCTGCATTCATTCAATTTAGACTGAAGTGCATCATTACAAAAGGTTCAATGTTATCTACTTAACTAAATGGCAACTTGAACTTCAAATGAAAAAAATACTCTGGTTTTGTGAATCATGTGGAGCAGTTGCGCAACAGACTCCTGTTAGCATTAGGTATTGCTACAAGGTGCAGGTAAATGCCATTAAATGTGACTATCACACCAAATGTAGAGATGCAATTCCATAAGAGAACCTTTTACTGCACCAGTGCAATACAAGCTCTAAATGAGAATAATTAGTTTATGAATCTATGTGAATACCACACAATGTAGCTCCTGACTCTTTGGACTGAAATTCAAAATGGCCATGCTCATTTCATGTACCTTCTCATAGAAAACAGATAAGACTTTACCCAGCAAGTCTGGGTAAAAATTCAGCAGTTAATCTGTTGATTTCTTGGGATTCAGAATAAGGAATATTGAAATCATGTTTGTGGCAATGACTAATGGTTAAAAACAATGTAAAGCCTAAAATTGAAGTGAACATTATAATGGGAATTTTGTGGCAGTGCACACTATGTCAACATAGATCCAAGTAAAATTTGCATGACTCTTTTCATTGCAAATTGTGAATTTACACTAACTCAGATGAAACGTCTGAAGTGTCAGAGAAATTACTTTTGTAATTTTTATGTTGGTGCTGTTTCAATTTAGATTCCAGAGAACAAATGTTCAGGATTTCTAATAAAGGGTCTTTGACCAGAAACATCAACTGTTTCTCTTTCCACAACTGCTGTCTGACCTGCTGAGTTCCTGCAGCATTTTCTGTTTTTATTCCAGTTTTTAGCACCCAGCTTTTATACTGTTAATCTGAATCACTTGCTCTGATGGCAAATAAATAGATTTGAAATTTTGCACATTGCAAGGTTTAATTCTAGGGATGGCTGGGTTAAGGACAATGGCATCATGAAATCCAACTAAACACATGGAATACAATACTTGCACCGAATTACAATTCTATGGCCAAAGCTTTGCTGCATTTTAAATATTTTCACACAATAGAAAAGGAGCATATAGAAATTAAAAATAAGTATAAAACTTAGCTCAAACTTTAGCTACTTTGCCTCACAGCCTAAAACATTGCATATCAATAAGGACAACTTAAAAATGCAATGAACAAAGTGGCTTACCTGGTCTGGAGGTATGTAGTCACTTTGTTTGACTATGTCAATCCTGTCTAGAAAGCTGCAAGAAGAAACACAAACATGATTAAGATTTGTAATAGGTGAGGGGTTGAAAGGAATAAGACTCTGATTTAAATAATAATACTCTTTCTAAAAACTAAAACACAGCTCATTCAATGAAAGCACATTCTAATGCCCTACTTCCCTCTCATTTATTACTTTTGAGTAATGCAGGGATGTTCTGGTACTCTATGACAGTAGAAATAAAGCCCTAAGTTTTGAAACTTGGATTCTGCATGGAGCAGTGGGATATTCCAGGAGTCTGAGAATTCCTGATGAATGACTCAAGTTATTTCTGGTGATAATATTTAGAAAACATTTTGTTCATCAATGTTATATTTTTGGACAGCTAATACCATTGCTTACATAAATGATCTCATGTATAGTAGAAATTGAAAGCCCGCACGTAAGGAGCATGACTTTTGCACTTGATGGTTAAAACTCATTTGGAGCTCAGAGTTAAATGATAGACCTACTTACAAATATTTTAGAATAGTAGTTTAAGAAAAAAAATAGTATCTTACAGAAAATGGAAGGACTTTGCCTTTAGCAAAGTTAAAGGCAAAACTTCAACCCAACAGAGGAAAAGATCCTGGACCCTCAAGCCTGCCCAGCCATTCGATATAATCATGGCTGTTCGACCTCAGGCCTCAGCTCCTCTATGTGATATCCCCACAGTCTTCATCCCACAATCTTACAAGAACTCATCAACTTCCACTTTAAATACTTCTAAATACTTTAAAAAGCAATCTTTGGAATTCTCTCCAAAGAAGGCAAAGGAGACTCAATCGTTGAGTATAGAGAAGAGTATATCAATAGATTTTTTGATATTAAAGGAATCGAAGGATATGGGATTAGAGCAGGGAAGTTGCTCTAATGTAACGGATCAACCATAATCTTACTGAATGAAGCACGCACAAGGAGCTGAATTGCCTACCTCTATTTCTTATATTTTTAAGTAAACAATATATATTAGAATGTTCTAATGGTTCCTGAATGCCAATGCCTTAGTCTCTCATTTAAAAAATCTTTGCCTTTTTATTTTTGGTACCAAGATGATTGACCTCATATTTTCCAATATTAAATGCCACCTGACATGTCCTCGCCCATTCACTGTTCTCACTCAAACCTCTCTGCATCTTCCTCACAACTAACACTTGCACCTACTCTCGTATGATCAACAAACCTGGATAACATTTGATTTCCTCATCCAAGAACTGAGAGAGATTGTGAACAAGTAGGTCCCAATGCCATTTCTCGTGGCATCCAATGGCCATTATCTCTCAGCCTAAGAGGACTCATTTATTCTTACTTTGTTTTCTGTCTGTTAACCATTTAACATGAGCAAATGATACTCAAGGTCAACCAGAAATCTGTCCCACAGGCTCATTGCCCTGGCTGATCAAACTGTTCTATTTTTCCACCAAAGATGCAAACACTAAGGCTATAATTTATAAAGCTATTGCATCGAGGTTAGGGATTGGGGTGCAGATAGTCTACAATTCTATATTTACTATACACTCTTCCTACCCATTTACAACAGGAATATGATTTTATTCCATAAAATCACTAAGTGGCAATTTCTGAAACTAAAACAGAAAATGCTAGAAACATTCAGGCAGCATCCATGGAAAGGGAAAAATTTTAGGTTGAGGACCATTTATCAACTAGGAAAGAGAGAAATCAGATTGATTTTAAGGTGCAGAGAAAGTGACAATAGATAGGATAAAGGGAATATAGGGTGGATGAGGATGAATAGGGCAAGGAATACCACTGACAGGCTGAAGTCAGATTTGCCAGTGACCTGTTTATGAAGTTATCTGGATTGATGAGGGAAGTTGAGAAGGAGGGGGTGGTGGAGGGACAAGTGGAAACCTCTGCATCCTGACACAGTTGAAAGATGATTCCAGCTGTAACTAGAATATCAGAATAATATGATGTTTTCAAAGAGAATTTTAAAAGGAACCTCACTAAAATTGCTGCCATGAATTTACTAATTAAGGAGCATTCGAAAATTGATTCAGAGGCTCACTGTGACTTTGCTGCTCCATTCGCTACTCTGTCAGTTGATAGCACTCCTAATAGGTTGGGAATAGATTGAGTTTTAAGGACTTGCTGCTTCAATGTTGAATTTCAGAGTTTGTGCTTCTCCCATATTGGTGGTGAAGAAAAATTAAGCTAATTCAATATTCCAGTGAAATTTAAAAATCAGCAAAATGAGTGACTATAGCAAAATGAGTGACTATAGTTCCCTGGTAAACATCCACTTAGGCAGAGTGGGACTGTGTGATATGGATGATTTTTGTATAACCATTTTATCAATCATGCACAGCAACGTTAATGCTTAGTTAATTATATCTGCATTCATATTTTGAGGAAATACAAAACACTATTAAAGTGTTTGAATTCACAATAAACTCTACTAGAATGCCAGCGAAAATGTGCCAAGGCACTTCATGGGAATGTTA
>JARFYF010000036.1:6995143-7008679 GCA_030265395.1 Rhina ancylostomus | reverse complement strand
CATCTACAAAATAGACTGCAGTTACACGGGGCTGCCTGACAGCACCTCCTAAATCCACAACTTCACCAGCGAGGAGGATAAAAACATTCTCTCCAAGTCGCATACAACCATATTTAGAAATATTTTGCCACTGCTGGATGTAAATCCTGGAACTGCTAACCCAACAACATCATGGAGTACCTTAACCAGAAGGAATTCAGCAGTTCAATACATGGTTCACAGCACCTTCAAGGATAATTAGGGATTGGTAACAACTAGCTTTTCAGCAATGCCCATATCAACCACACCCCCAAAATTTTCATCAGTATGTCCTGATGTTCCACTATGATTCAAGCCATGGGAGAAGGAATCAAATCTTGTATTTTTACACAATGATGATTTGAACAGATTTCAGTCTGTTTTAACAAAATGACAGAACAAAGGCGGAGACTTGAAAAATACTTAATCTCATTCCATATTAAATGGAGAGCAACAATAAAGTTACATTTCATTCATGGAGGGGAAAAAGGAAACAATATGCAAGGTTTAGGAAGCTAAAATTGAACAGAGCCCTTGAGGAATATAAAGAAGCCAGAAAAGAAAATCAAGATAACCAGGAGGGGCCATGAAAAGTTCATGTTAAGTAGGATTAAAGAGAATCCCAAGGCATTCTATACATGCTTCAAGAGCAAGAGGATAACTGAAGCATATGCTGGGGCATTTTGAGATAAAGAAAGAGGTGATATTGGGTCTCTTGAAGAATGTTAAAGTTGGACAAGTCTCCAGGGTCTGGTGCGATATACCCCAGGTCATTGAGAGAGATGAGATTGCTGGGGCCTTGACCAAGATCTTAGTGTCCTCTCCAGGCATAGGCAGGGTCCCAGAGGACTGGTGAGTAGCTAATACTGTTCCTTTGTTCAAGGACGAAAATAGCGATAATCCTGGAAATTATTGACTGGTGAATCTCATGTGGTAGGGAAGCTATTGGAGAGATTTCTTAGGGATAGGAATTATGAACATTTGGAAAAGCATGACCTAATTAGGGACCGTCAGCATGGCTTTGTGCAGGGCAGGTCATGTCTTATTGACGGAGTTTTTCAAGGAGGTGACAAAGGTGATCAATGATGGTAGAGCAGTGGAGGTTGTCTACATGGATTTTAGTAAAGCATTCAACAAGGTCCCTCATAGTAGGCTCATCCAGAAGATTGAGATGCACGGGATTCATGGCAGCTTGGCCGTTTGGATTCAGAGTTAGCTTGCCATAGAAGACAGAGAGTAGTGACTAGTGGTGTTCTGCAGGGATCCATATTAGCACCTCTGGTGTTTGTAATATGACTTGGATTGAAACGTGGATGGGTGGGTGGGTGGGTTAGTAAGTTTGCAGATGACAAAGATTGGTGACGTTGTGAATAGTGTAGAAGATAGCCAAAGGATGCAGTAGGATATAGATTAGTTGCAGATATGGGCGGAGAAAAGGCAGATGGGAGTTTAAACTGGGCAAGTGTGAGGTGTTACACTTTGGGATATCAAATATAAAGGGAAAGTACACAGTTAATGGCAGGACCCTTAATAGCATTGTACAGAGGGATCTTGGGATCAAAGTACATAGACCCCCAAAAGTGGCTGCACATCAAATGGATAGGGTGGCAAATGATGCAAGACATGTTTAGCTTTATTAGTCGAGGCAACGAGTTCGAAATTCAGGAAATTATGTTACAGCTTTATAAAACTCTAGTTAGGCTGCACCTGAAGTGCTGCATTTAATTCTGGTCATCCCATTATAGGAAGGATGTGGAAGCCACAAAGAGGATGCTGGAGAGGTCTACCCAGGATCCTGTCTGGATTAGAGGGCATGTGCTACAAGGAGAGGCTGGAAAAACTTGGGTTGTTTTCTGTGGAGTGGCAGAGGCCGAGGGGGAACCTGATTAAAGTTCATAAGATCATGAGGGGCATAGACAGCCAATATCTTTCTCCCCCAGGAACTAGAGGGAGAAATGTCTAATACTAGAGGTCATGCATTTAAGGTGAGAGAGGAGAAAGTTCAAAGGAGATATGTGGGGCAAGTCTTTTTTTTAAAAACACAGAATGGTGGGTGCCTGGAATGCATTGCTACAGGTGGTGGTGGAGGCAGTTAAGAGGTTGTGGAGGGATTAGTCTTTCGGAGCAGAAAATGTGCTGGTATTTCATTGAAGACGGAAGAAATTATGAAGGATCATCTGTAGACTGGGGGGGGGGGCAGGTGGGATGGACGGTGAGCACAGGGAGAACTCTATCCCCTATCGGGTTGAAAGATGAGAAAGCGCGCGCAAAAATGCAAGAAGCAGAGAATTTGAAGTTGAGAACCTTGTCAAATGAGGGAAAACCAAGATGACTGAAGAAAAACATCTTAAAAAGTCGTCAGAACAGGTACAATGAGAGACCAGAAAAATAAAGTCCTTTCAGGAAGCAGAGTAGGAAATGTAATCAAGATAGCTGTACGAGTTAATGGGCTCATCATAGGTACTGGTTACGAACCTATCCCCTAAGCAGGGACAGTAACAATTGTACAGCAGTTACTCCTGCCATGTCACAGTTCAAGCAACCCAGGTTCCATCCTAACCTTGGATATTGTTGGTATGGAGTTTGCAGGCTCTTCCAAAGCTCACGGGGGTTCCCTCCAGGTGCTCTGGTTTCCCCACCCCCCCCCCACATCCCAAAAGGTAGGGGAATTCCCTTTAGCGTAGGTAAGTGGTAAAAGAATCAAAAAGTGAGAGAGAGAAATTGTTACAGGAGTTAAGAGAAATAAGGAGGGGGGAATAGAATTGATGGAATTGCTTTGCTGAGAGATGACAGACCCCATGGATTGAATGGTCTCCTGTGTCACAATAGGAGAGATATCAAGGGAGGGAAAGAGTCAGCTATAGATGATGTGAGAAAAATTGCTGCATGTAAAATAAATTTCCATGAAATTTCTCCCTAAATTAGCTGAGTTTAAGGTTACAGTGAACTATGTGCACATTAGATTTAAAGCCCATGTACGCCCAGAACAATGTTGCAACTTGATCACGTGGACATCTTTGTCCCAATAACAGAATTGCTGGCTGTGATTTTATGGCAAAATACAAAAAATGAAATAAGCTTCACAAGCACATGACCAGATGAGGGAAAAAGTTGTGGAAAATGATGCAATGAAACACAAGAGTAAAAGAAATCCAATTTTAGGAAAATGTGACTTTACTCGGTCTAAATACTGCTACAGCACAAGCCCACCTGATCTCTGCTTGTTTACAGCATACTGCAGGGATACTCCCTTTGATTCGTCCTCCTACGTGACCCTAGGATTTCTCCTCCCACTTCTGCAGCAAAGCGGCTAAAAATAGGTTCGCAGGCTTTGGCTCTGCCTCTAGTTTACATAAGCACTTCAGGGAAGGGAGATTTCCGGTGCATTTGAGTTATTCAGCCGTCTACATACACAGAACCTCTCAGACAGCCGCCTTGCTACAGTGCTGCAAACATTGCTCAAACCATCCAGCAATTTAAAAATAAGGCTCTACACATTAAAAGTACTATTTTGCTGAACTCAAAGAATATACAGCTCTGTATGCAAGTACTTCACATGTGGCTCTATATAACAAAAACAGGCTTTGCGCCCATCTCTCTCCACAATGGCGCCAGTTCCCAATAAACCAATTAAAGCTAATAAGATCAAAGTATCTATTACCATGAAAATTAACAAAACCCACAAAATATTTCCACAAATTCCATTTTCAAACCTCTAACACTGCAACTTTCACTTTATACATTTTAAAAGATTGTGTCTGAATTAGAACCCATTAACAGATGAAATAAAAACGCAAGTTATATTAGAAACTGAAAATGAATAGTTTTAATTAGATAACACAAAACTAAAAATATTGTTTTCATTAAAAGAACCTGTACAATGACAAATCAACCCTGTTTAGCATACAAAATATATATTCACAATCAGTATTCACAAGTGAATTCATCCTTAAATCATATCAACTATCAAATTACATATTTATTAACTTCTTGCTGTGTTATTGCTCCATAAAGATTTTCAATCCTAAAATACAAATGGCCTGTAAGGCTAGCTTGCAGGAACTTTTGAGACCATATGGACCAAGCTTCTTATCCATCCTCAATATAGTTTTCACATTGGCAAAGTCCACCATCCATACATTTAAGGTTGCAACATGTCAAAAAAAACTTTTTCATGAATGCTAGTGTACTAGATCCACTAGTCATTCTAAACATTGTAAACTTACTCATTATACATGGGATACCAAATTAAATATGATCCAAGATCAGTTAAGAACTTGAAGTAGATTCTAAATTAGTTTATTTGGCTTTGTAAATAAGCTTCATTAACACTTGTTTAACGTAACTGAACACTTTATTTATAAAGCATCAAACCAGTTTCTGAATTATTCTCATTTTATAATGACACCGAAGTTGGTCAGTCTGGGAGTAATCCCATTAGTCCCATGTGACTTTATTTCTCTGTACGCCTACAACTAATTCTCGCACATACATGCTCATCAGCTGATTCTTTTTGCTATTAGATAGGCTAAACCACATTATAAAGACTCTTCCCTCTTGATTTGCAGCTTAACCATGGATCTTGGGGAGATTAACATGAATAAAACAAATCACTGTTAGGATATAACCACCTATTACATACTAGGAGGGTCTGCCTGGAAATCTTGCACCATATTCACTTAGAAGTCTGCTTTGTATGATCTCACAAGAATAATAATGGAACCCTACTGCAACCTGGGAAGGATCTGTATTAATTTTGGTAATAACATTAAGAGAAAAATAAGTGAACAATCTATAGAAGTAAAAACAAGTGAAATATTGTAAACTTGGTATTAAAATGCATGCCTAATAACAGCTCTTAATTTCCACCTACATTGGATTGGCACCTGTTTTGAGAACTTTGATCAATTGGGAAAATGATAACTGATTACATTTGCATTTAACAGTGGATTTAAATATATACTTAAATCATATGAATAAACAATACATTGAGATTTCCCCACTGCATTTGTGCACTATCAGCAGTAAAGATATTTTAATCATTTGATATTTCATTTTAAATGCTCCTGAGGAATGCAAAAAAAACAAAAAAGCTGTAAATGCTGGAAATCTGAAATAAAAGCAGAAAAGGAAGGAAAACAGTCAGCATGCGAGGCAGTATGTGTGGAAAGAGAAAGATCAAAGACATTTCATCGGACTGGTTCTAGCTTTCAGAGGGTGATGGATTGAACAAAGGGAGCATGGCTGAGAGAGGCCTGGGTTATGTTGGTGATTGGTTTTTGATTAAACTATCTGGTTAATGGGTTAGTGAGAGCTTTTAGAGAACAGAATACAAAGGGATTATATAAAAGCTACACAATTGTGAGGTGAACAGGATTCCCAAGTCAGGCTTGCTGGTAAAGTGAGTAAATTGAGTCAATATGAATGAATGGCCTACTGCAGAAATAGCCAGTTCTGATACAAAAAGAAACTAATAGGAAGCACAAGAGACTACAGATGCTGGAATGTGGAGTAACAAACAATCTGCTGGATGGACTCAGCAGATTGAGCAGCATTCATGGGGGTAAACAAATTGTCAACATTTTGGGTCCCAATGCAGGGTTTTGACCTGAAATGTTTATAATTTGCTCCCTCCACCTCCCCACCCGCATATGCTACTTGGCCCACTGAGTTCCTCCNNNNGAGAAACTAAGTTTTATATAAAGTTATGATGACAAAGCCAAATTGGTTCTCTTTTGCACTGGATGACAGGATATTTTCTCACCTTTTGAGGATTGGACTATATAATCTCATCAGTTTTTTTTTCCGTGAAAACTACACACAAGCAGTTTTGGTTAAATTTAACAACAATTCCCTGATTAATGTTGCAAATAAGATTGAGGGTATGGAGGACAAAGATGCAGACTTATCAGCACATTTAGAACTAGTTATAGAATAGCAAATTACTGCTAATCAATAAGAGATTCCTTAACAAGATAATACCCATGAAGTACAAAGTAATTTCACAATGAGTCATGCAACTGAGGATGTAGTATTACCGTATAATGGAAAAGCAACACTTTCAACTTTAATTTGTATAGTAATGGTAGTGAGGGGTGCAATTGGAGTACTTAATTTTAATTACCAGTAGAAGTAGAGAAAATATGAGATACATCAATTTCCTTAAGAAAAAGTGCACATTTAGGAATGTTTTCATCATCTTGAAGTATAATCAAGCAATATATATATATATATATATATATATATATATATATATATATATAATCTCAAAATAATGACACTAAGTTGAAATCTTTCCATTTCACCAGTTAACACAGAACACTGTAGTTCTTGAAACAAGACCCAGAGATGATAAGTGAAGACAGACATACTGCCAAGTCAAGATAGTGTGCAACAAGGAGAACCTGTCCCTTGAGTTTCCCCTAACTCTGCTGCTCTTGCCCTTCATGGTTGCAGAGATCACTGGTTCAGAAGATGCTTTAAGGCTCGATGAGCAGCTACAGCGCTTTTTACAGATGCCACACAATGTATCCACTATAATCCAGTGCTAGAGGAATCGAATGTTTGTGGTAATAGACAGGGTACCACTCAAATGGCCACTTGCTCTAGATGGCCTTGAGCCTGAGTACTGTTGGAATTAGATTATCTCCATTTGCTGGATGAATGCAAGACATTCACAACTTGATTCTGGAGATGGTGGAAAGGCCTTAGGCACTCAGGATGCAAGCCAATCAGTCTCTAATTGGTCTTGAAACCATTGGTGATCCCCAGAATGCTTAAGGAAGAAGACTCCATAGTGGTCATGTCATTAAATGTCAAGGGCTGGTAGGCAGACTCGCTTGCTGCAAATGCTACTTGACACTGTGCACGTACCAATCAATATTACTTGCCACAAACCAGTCCATGCCCAAATGCAATTGGGTAATGCCTGCTTCATTTTCTGAGGAGTTACAAATGAACATAATGCAAACATTCCTACTTTTAACCAATGACAGAAAGGTCATCAGTGTAGTTGAAGATGGTTAGGACAATTATATTGCTGAGCTGTGTCCTGTGCTAAGAAAAAATTGCCCTCCAACAACCATATTCATCTTTCTTTATCAAACCTATGAACCCAGCGGGCAGAGGGATTAGAAGCATACAAGTTGCAGAAACACAAGCAAAGATTATATGAGCAGGACTTAAATGTCTTGCAGCCCAAATGGTAACCTATTCATTCACGTGGTTATCAGAAGTAAACTTTCACACCTTCTCCCCTTCTACTTCTAAATACTGAAATGTAATAGTCAACACACACAAGGGAGGACAAACTCCCAATGCTATCTTTTACTGAAAATCATAAATATTCAGCAAAGATAATGGTTCATTTCAAACAAATGTTATTAAATGCTACACACAGTGAGACAGGACATATGAAAAATATGTTGCAAAAGATGAAATTTGCTTTCTGCACCATTGTTTATTTAGCCTGTTGAATGCCTCTAACAAAGTAAGGAATTCTTTAATGATGATATCAGAATCTATTTCGTTTGTGGAGAATTAAAAACTCATTTTTCTATTACATATGGAAAAAGGTTCTAAGATACATTTTATTAAGCTTGAAGTTAAAATCCTAAGTTATAAAGCAACATTTAATCAGGAATGCCAGGAGCAAATTAATAAAAGTATTACGTAATTAACAACAAATTGATCATTTCCAATGCATAGTATTAACAGGCACTATCTTTAAATAATATGATTGATCACATAGTACCCCTTCTACACATTCACCAATTCTAATTTAATTTAGCTCTGAAAGCAGACAAAAATAACCAAATTCCTATGAAAAAACAAGTTCAATGAAACAAAAATAGAAAATGCTAGAAACATTCAACAAGACAGACAGCGTATGTGGAGACAGAAAAACAATCAGAGAAAAAACTAGTGTTTCAGGTCAATGACATTTTTAGTCAGAATCTGCAGTAGTTGATAAACCAGTTTAAGGATGCAGAGAGAGGGAGGGGAGGAGAAAACAAAATGCAAAGTGAGATTAAATGGAAGGTAGGTGTTACCAAACAACAAAAAGGTTACAGGGTAACTCGTGTCTAGAGGTGAACAATGCAGTAAAGCAATTATCTGAAGTTATCAAAGGTACTTGGAGAGAAATCTGGTTTAAAAATGTTGAATCAGGGAAGCTGTGACATGCCTCATCAGATGATTAAGTGCTTTGGTTAAAACTTACTGAGATCTTTGTTGGAACAGGGTAGGAGACCAAAAACACAGACTGCAGCAGGAGACAGATGGCAAAATTAAATAACTGATGACCAGAAGTCATGCTTTTGTATTGAACAAAACCATTCTGCAAAGCTGTCACCCAGTCTATGTTTGGTTTCCCGAGTGCACAAAGCATTACTAAGCAGCAAGTATTTATGCCAGATTTGAAACAGCAGAGCTGGAGGCGCTATGGCCAAGAAAGCAAACCAGCACCTCTACTTCCTCAGAAGGCCAAGGAAATTTGGCATAGCCTCGATAACTCTCACCAATTTTTTTAAAAAACAGCTGCACCATAGAAATGGCAGCAGAGAGAAACATAACTCAGTGACTTTCAATTTGTATGTTTCAACCTGTCAGGACAGAACAAGCTGAAACATACAAGTATTCCAAGACCCCAGCTCCAGTCATAAACCTACCCGTATTCCTGACACCGACCACATAGCCAGTCTGCACTCGACAAATAAGCAAATCAGGTATCAAACCATTAGGATTTCCAATCAATTGGATAACAGATTACCAGTGTTTAACTGTAGTGACAATTTCAAACTGCTTAACCAGGTGAACCAAATGGAGATCAGACTGGATCCCATCTATGTGGTTTAGCATTTCCTTCTCAAAGGCTTACTTCAAAGTGTGACACAGAAAAGTGGTTCATCAGAAAACCTAAATTAGATGGACACAAGGCAAACAATATATGCTAGTGTATTTAACAATTCTCTTCATGTACCCTTAACTATGGTCCTCTTGCATAGAAAAAATAAATAGGTTATTAGAGTGGGCAAGAAGTTGGCAGATGGAGTTATAATGTAGGAGAGATGTCAAGTTATCCAGTTTGGAGGGAATGCTGGACTTGATTGCAGTATAAAAGTGGATAGGTTTTGATGCAAGTTCATAAGGTGACAGTATCTTGTGTACTGCATACAGTTTTGGTTTCAATATTTAAGGATATATTTGCATTGGGGCAGTGCAGAGAAAATTTATTCCCAGAATGAAAGGGTTGATGTATGAAGAGATGTTGAACAGGCTGGGCCCATGCTCATTGGCAGCTTGGAAGAGTAAACTTATTGAAACATGCAAGATTCTGATGATGATTGATAGAATGGATGCTGAGAGGGTGGTTTCCTCTAGCAGGGGTACCCAGAACTAGGGAACATTGTTTCAACAAAAAGTGGTTATCCATTTTCAAAAGGAGATGAAGAAATGGCTTAGCAGGTTGAAGGGGCTGAATAGCCTCATCCTTTTTAAATACTGTGTGCCTATTTTCGTGGCAGATGACAAAAATTCCTCCTGAAAATCGTGGTGTGCAACTGTTGTGAAAGAAATTAGCATTAAGAAATAAGAGAAATTAAAGTGACTGAAAGCCCACAAATTCTGCAAGACCTGATAACCTGCATTCCAAGGTTTGAAATAAGTGGCCTAAAAAAGTAACAAATACATCACCGCTATTTCAAGGAGAGAGATAATGGAGAACTACTAGTCAGTCAGTCTGACGTCAGTAAAAGGAAAAATGTGGCATCAAACACTTGGAAAATGACAATAGGATTGGGTAGAGTTAACATGGATTTATGAAAGGGGAACCATGTTTAACAAATCTTAAATTTTTTTGAGGTTGTAACTATATCAGATAAAGGAAAAGCAGAGCATGTGATGCATTTGGAATTTCAGAAGGCCTTCAATAAGATGCCAAACAAGAGGCTGATTATGAAACAAAATTGGACCATAGGGGATTGGGAATGTTACTGGCATGGATTGAGGATTGGTACATATATAGAAAACAATGGGACAATTTTCAGATCAAACAGCTGTAACTAGAGGAGCTTGGCAGGGATCTGTGCTGAGGCCCCAGCTATTCACAGTCTGAATCATTGATTTGGATGATAAGTGTAATACATTCAAGTTTGTTGATTATTCATATCTCCTTAAAGTCTCTCTTCATTGTCCCCACAAATGTCACTGCCACCCAACTTTGAATAAAGTCAATGGGCGAGAACATGGCTGATGGAATAGTGGAAAAATGAGAAGTAATCCATTTTGGTAGAAAAAAATGGATAGCAGAGTATTCTTTTAATGAAATAAAATGAAAAAAGTTGGTGTTTGATGACTTGAGTGACCTCGTACTTGAATCACTGAAAGTTTACAAGCAGGTAGAGCAAGTATTGAGGAAAGCAAGCTGTATCTTGTCTTTTCCTGCAAGAAAATTTCAAATTGGGAGTCTCACTGCAGTTATGAATGGCACCCAGTACACTGTCACTGTGGACACTATTGCCTAAATGGTCTCTTTCTGTGCTGTTGCCAAGTCCCTCAAGTTCTACTTGTGAAGCAGGTGGCTGCATCTTTCCTGGACTACCCACGAGCAGTTTAGGAATTTCACTGGAAAATTAAAACTTGAGACTTCTTTGCTTGCAGTTTACAGTTTATTTCTGCACGTGCTTCCAGTGCACCAGAGGGATTTCAATGCACAGGTGATAACTACAAGTGAGACAGTGGGTGGCAGAAGCTGATGCAGATCAACAAAGACAGTAGATGGGAAATCAGAAGGTGGAGCAAGAAAAATCAAATGCAGTTGTCGATAAATTTTAAGATTACAGAAGGTAAAGAAGTTGATAGATGCTGACCATGAAGTGAAGGAATCATATACTGAGGGAGGTGAAAGGGTTGGGGGAAGGAAATAACACTTTTTAAGGTTTCAAAAGCGATGTTACATTGAGTGAATTAAGTGGTCTTTCTGGTGGTAACAATAACTCTCTAATCAAAACAACTTAGTCAAAAAAGGATGCTACGTTTGCAAACAATCTTGTATAACCTGAAACAGCAACCATAGAGGGGTATGAAAAGCTTAAGTCTATGGCTTTGGCTGTCCCAATCTTCAAATGGAAGAAGTTACAGATCATTCAAGAAGAAAGATTGACAGTCCTGACAACAAAAGCATTCAGTTAGCTGGTCCCAAGATTTGGAATGGTATCAGTCTGCATATGTAAGGAATCACTACATCCGTGGATTTGGAGGAATAGGAAAGAAGCAAAGAAGTAATGTTGAAGATTTTCTTTGAACTCTCAACATTATTTGACTTCTTAAGGGCAAATTGTGTAAACAAAGAGAAAGGGTTTAAACCAAGATCTATTAAGTGTTAAGCCATGGAAAATTCAATAGATTTGCTGAAGATGTTTGAGAATGTGGCAAACCAGGGTAGATAAAAGGGGAACGAGAAGATGCAGCATTTTTGAATTTCTAAAAAGGTATGTGACATGCCTTCTATATGTCACATAAAAAATATACTACGCAAAGACACATGGGGTTGGTGATGATATATTGGCCTGGATCGAGGAGTGGCTCACTATTACAAAACAAAATTGGGATAAATGGGTACTGCAAGTAATTAAGGTGGCTAATGGAGAGGAAGGAGTATAGAGTACAAAAATACAAAAGTTCTGATGCAATCTGAAGTTTTATGTACAGCTCTGGTCTGCATACCTAAGGAAAGAGTCAGTCATGCAGCGTGGAAATAAGCCTTTTGGCCCACCAAGTCCACACTTGATATGGAGGTAATGTAGACAACATTCACTAGGTTGGCTCCTCTGAAAGAGTTGATGACATATAAAGAAGGGTTAATCAGGCTGGTCTAATATCCATTGGAGTGTAGAAGAATGAGAGGTGACCATTTTGAAACACAAGATTCTGAGGGGAATTGACAGGATGGATCCTGAGAGCTTTCAAATTATGGCTATTTATTTTAATTATTTTAGATTTCAGAAACTTAATGGAGGGAAAAATGTTAATTCAGACTGAAAAGCTACTCAAAGGCAATAATAGGGCAAGAGTTACTTAGACATGAGAATATGTAAATAATGTTGATTAAAAGTATATCAAGAGCGAAAACTAGCAAAATCTTGCAGATAGAAAGGTACACATGAATACTTTAATAATCTGAATAGATTTCAATAGTTGTTATGCTTTATTCTAAATAAAATCTAAACTTAAGTTATTAACTTGAAAAATTCAGTGCACCTTCAGAGAAATTTCATTCTGAGATGGGTTATTGAAGATGTCAATTTATTTATTGTTTGAAACTGAAACAAAGACAGTATTCTTCAAATGCTGTTGTGAACTTATCTTTAACAGAAGTCACTCCTTTGATTTGACAGACCTCGATTTTTTAAAAATCATACCAGCAATTTGTCAATCTTGGCGTACAATACCTAAATAACTGAATTATCAGGCAAAACTTCCAAGAGATCACTCCAAAATGAGCCAGAGTATCAAACAGCCTTTCTGGTTCAAGGAGTTGTAAAATACTATTTCCCCTCAATTACAAATTTTTAGAATAAACTCGCCTCTGCACTCTAACTGCAGTTCCTTAGGCAGCGGAGATTAGCCAGCAAGCACAGAATAGGTGAATGGCCAAAGCTCCCCCCCCCCCCACCCCCCCAGGGTAAAGGAGTCTAAAACTAGAAGGCACAGATTTAATGTGAGAGGGAGAAATTTAAAAGAGGACCTGGGGGCAACTTTGTCCACACAGAGGATGGTGCATATGTCGAACTACCAGAGGAAATGGTAAAGACATTTGGACAGATATATGGATAGGAAAGCTTTAGAGGGATATGGGCCAAATGCAGGCAAATGGGACTAACTCAGCTAGGCAACCCGAGGTCATCATGGACGACATGCCAATGTGCTTGTTTCCATGCTGTATAAACCTATGGTTCTAAGCATGAATCCATTCCAACGGCTCGGTCATTCTAAAGCATGGCACTCTCAAAAAACCCAATGTGATGAATGATTGCAGTGCTGGACAACATTGTGTCAGAGCAGGAAATGTTGAAAAAGGTCACTCAGCTTTTAATCACAAAGGTCACTCAGCTCTTAATAACAATTTCCAAAATTATCTGCAAAGATTCATAGTATTTAATACACGTTCCCAGTTATTCCTATGATAAAAAATACTCTTTTAGTCTGAAATAATTGTAGTATTACATCTAAAGGTATGGTTTTGGAAATGGTTTTGCTCAACAGAATAGCAACAACATTGAAGACCAAGACAAATGAGGAATAGCTCTTACTGTATTTATATTCCTTTCTGAATTTTGTTCTTTGATCCCAAACATTCAGTATTTGGCCGAACCTTCACATTAATTCACATATAGCTCCCTCTCAATGAAATCTGAGCCCAGTGTCCTTTTGAGCTCTTCCTCTGCTATCTTCCCACCTGTTTCTTTGGCTCGAAATTTCACCTCAGATGGTGCATCCTCCTTCATGCCCCCCCGCCCC
>JARFYF010000036.1:6962342-6974851 GCA_030265395.1 Rhina ancylostomus | reverse complement strand
GAGGATGACTTGCTTCAACCCTGTTTTATGATTTCTGAGTTGGCTGATGAGGCTAATATAGGCAATGCAGACTCTTCCATGGATGAGACAGGAGGTGACTGAAGGTGCAGGTGGGTGAGTAGTTTTTGACTTCCACCACTTAAGAAGGGCTTCTGTGTGCTCCCAATGCATATGCAAGGTTCTCAATACCATTGCTAATGCTCCTTCTCTACCTTAAAATGGCATGGACCAGATATTCCCAGGAGTCAGTGGGTTTGCTGCATTTCTTGAAGGAAGGTTTGAGCACATACTTGTCTGCCTGCTGATCTCTTCCCAGCACAGAGTTCACGAGTTGTGTGTTTCAAGAGTCTGGTATCAGGTAAACAACATGGCTTGCCCAACTCAGCCAACTTAGAGGAACTAGGGCCCTAGTGCTGGGGTTGTTGACCTAGGGGAGGATGATGACATTAGTTAGCTTATCCTTCCAGTGAAATTGCAGGACAATATAGAGATATTATGGTGCTATTTTTCTAGGGCCTTGAGATGCCTGCTGCAGGTACTCCATATTTTAGAAGCATATAGCAGGGCAGTGATCATTGCTGCACAATAGATGTTGAATTTTGTGCTATGTCTGTGTTCTTGATCATCAAATTCCCTTTTCCATAACAGACCAAAGGCTGAGCTGGAACATTGCAAGTAGTAGTGAATTTCATTATTGACATTTACCTTCAATGAGAGCTGGCTCCTGATATATGGGAAGTCATCCACATTTTTCAAGGTGTTGCCTTGAACCTTTATTATTGAAGTGCTGTGGAGCAGGTTGGGACAGGACTTTGGTCTTGCTGATGTTGATTTGCAAGGCCAATCCTCTCTTATTCAGTGAATAAGTCAACAATATCTTGGAGCTCAGGCTCCTAGTGGTTACAAACAGAAGTGTCATCTGTACCCCGTAGTTTGACCACTGAGATTTGGATAACCTTGGTTCTGCAGTATAGTCACTGTAAGTTGAATAGTTTTCCATTTGTTCTGAAGATTAGCTTCACTTCAGAGGGAAGTTTGTTGGAGGTGAGATGCAACATTGCAGCAAGAAAGAGTGACTAAAATGTTGGGACAATGATGCAGCCTTGCGTGACACTGGTTGTCACTGAGGTCGGTTCTGCTGTAGACCCCGTGGTGAGTATAATGGTTTGCATGTTAACATGGAGCAAACAAATGATGAAGATGAATTTCTGGGGACAGTTAAATTTGATGAGGGTGCTCTACAATCCCCCCTAAAATACTGTTCCCTGTATTCTTTGTGGAGTTATTATGAGTCCTAGATGATGCATTTAGATGGATGAAATTCCCACTGAGATTCAGGAAGCTGCTTTTTGGTCACAAGGAAAAAACAGTTATGACCTTCCCTGTGGCATACATCAGGGAGAATCCTCTGTAGTTACCACTGTGAGACATCTCCCTTCTTGAAGATAATTATGATTATGGCATTTCTCTGGTCCCCTCCTCTTCCTAAATGCCAGCTATGGATTTGTGGCTGAAGCTCTTCACTACCGAACTTTAAAGATTTCATTGGGAATGCTGTTGGCTCCTGAGGCTTTGTTATTTTTGTGTTGTGATATAGTCTTCTCAACCTCCTGTTGGTCAGGTGTGGCAGGAAGGCTGGCTCAAATAGGTCACTGTGGGATGTAGTCAAGGGTGCTTATATGAAGGATAGAGACTTGGCTGAGAAGGTCTTCTAAGTGATCTTAAAAATCTAATACCTTCCCTCATGTACTAACTCTTCAGCCACGTATTCATCTGCCATCTCCTCCTATTCCTACCTTCAATATCACGTGGCACTGGCAGTAATCCTGAGATTGCTACCCAGCTCCCTAAACTCACTTTTAAGTACCTCATCCCTCTTCCTACTTATGTTGTTGGTTCCAACATGTACCACGACTTCTGGCTGTTCTCCCTCCCATTCAAGAATACTGTGGACCCGATCAGAGACATCCCGGACCCTGGCACCTGGGAGGCAACATACCATCTCGGATTCATTCCCATAGAAATATAGAAAAACTACAGCACAATTCAGCCCTTCAGCCCACAAAGCTGTGCCTAACATGTCCCGACCCTAGAAATTACTAGGCTTACCCATAGCCCTCTATTTTTCTCAGCTCCATGTACTATCCAACACTCTCTTAAAAAGACCCTATCGTATCCACCTCCACCAACGTTGCCAGCAGCCTATTCCAAGCAGTCACCACTCTCTGAGTAAAATAATTTACCCTTGATATCTCCTCTATATCTACTCCCAGCACCTTAAACCTATGTCCTCTTGTGGCCACCATTTCAGCCCCAGGGAAAAACCTCTAACTGTCTACCCGGTCAATACCCCTCATCATCTTGGACACCTCTAACAGGTGCCCCCTCATCCTCTGTCTCTTCAAGAAGAAAAAGGCCGAGTTCCCTCAACCTGCTTTCATAAGGCATGTTCCGCATTCCAGGCAGCATCCTTGTAAATCTCCTTTACACCCTTTATATTGCTTCCACATCCTTCCTGTAGTGAGGCGACCAGAACTGAGCACAATACTGCAAGTGGGGTCTGACCAGGGACCTATATAGCTGCAGCAATACCTCTCGGATCCTAAGTTCAATTCCCCGATTGATGAAGGACAATACATCATATGCCTTCTTAACCACAGAGTCAACCTGCACAGCCATTTTAAGCGTCCTATGGACTTGGACCCCAAGATCCCTCTGATCCACCACACTGCTAAGAGTCCTACCATTAATACTATATTCTGCCATCATATTTGACCTACCAAAATGAACCACTTCATACTTATCTGGGTTGAACTGCATCTGCCACTTCTCAGCCCAGCTTTGCATCCTATGTCCCGCTGTAACCAAATTAAAGACCCCACCCACCTGGGACATTCTCTCATCTCCTCTTCCATCAGGTAGAAGATACAGGAGCCTGAGGGCACGTACCACCAGACTGAAGAACAGCTTCTACCCCACTGTGGTAAGACTATTGAATGGTTCCCTTATACAATGAGATGGACCATGACCTCACAACCTACCTTGTTTGTGACCTTGCATCTTATTGCACTGCACTTTCCCTGTAGCTGTGACACCTTACTGTTATTATTTTTACCTGTACTACATCAATGCACTCTGTATTAACTCAAACTATCTGCACTGTGTAATGAATTGACCTGTACGATTGGTTTGTAAGACAAGCTTTTCACTGTACCTTGGTACAACTGACAATAATAAACCAAAACCTCTGACAGCCCTCTATACCATCCACAACACCTCCAACCTGTGTGTCATCTGCAAACTTACTAACCCATCCCTCCACTTCCTCATCCTGAGCCCGTTAAGCTGAAATGGAACACTACTTCAGGACTTAATAGGAGAATTGCTTAAGCCACTCCCTCCTTGCAACAGCCTTAAGAATATTTTAAGCTGGGAGCTTTATTTCTAACAGCACATTTGATATTTACATCACCAGTGTGTGAATTTGGCCCGAGTATTTCTGTAAGGAGCTGATTTTTGACCTTTAAACCACTAACCAAACAAGTAAAAGAAAGTCACTAGAGAGCCTATAGTTGATGCAAATACCATGAAGCAGTGAGCAAAACAAGAACAATCAAAGTAATTTGTAAGATGACAAAAAAACTTTGCTTATTTGGTCATTTTGTAAAATGTGTACTTTCTCCAGGTTTACAATGATGGTGGTAATGCCAAGTGGGAAGAAATAGCTGAGATTCAATAACAGAGCTCTGCAAGCTGACATTCAAAAGTGCAGCATCCAGAAATTATAGGAACTCATGAAGTGGTCAGTTTGGGCTGGCTGCTGTGGAGATAACCACTCAGTGTACAGAAAGAGAAAACACCTTCAATTTGCTTCAGAGTGTGGAAAATGTAACAAATATATTAAGTTTAAACATAATATAAATGGATCAGGTAAAGAAAGATCATGGTAGGAAAGAGTAAGGATCAGTTACATTTATAGCTTCTGGTTCACTGGAGGCCTTCCAGGACTGGAGTGCATCCTGGACAAGGATGGCAAATGTTTTAATTTAATGTATATTTGTAAATACTGAATTGAGAACATAAATATTGTAAATATGTAGATAAACTAAAAGTGATGCCACCACCAGACTTCTTAAACTCTCGTATCCTTGCAACATTGTATGGGGCCTGCTCTTTCTGTGACTCCTAAATTCAGTCCTCATCTCCAACAACACTCATTCCCTTTCTTATAGCACGCTCCCTGGCACACCATGGGATATGAGAACACAAGAAATAGAAGCATGTCATTTGGCCCTTCAAGCCTGTCCAACCACTCATAAAGATAATGGCTGATGTTCTAAAGCAATGCTATTTTCTTGCATTATCCCCATATCTATTTTCTTAATACCACAAATAACAGGGGTCTCTATAGCCCTCAGGTGGTAGAAAATTTCAAAGATTCCTCTACTCATTTCAGTGATGCAGCTATCAGAGCTGCTGCCTCACAACCTCATTAACCCAGGTTCAACCCTGACTTTGTTGCTATCATATTTTCAGTGACCACATGATATCCCCTCCGGCTTTCTCTCATATACCAAAGGCACGTGGCCACAGTAAGTACAGGGATTGCTCTGTGAGCTGGCATAAACTTGATGAGCCAAAAAGGCTTATGTTGTTAACTTGCATATTTGATGCAATCACCCATTATAATGCAAACCTGCCATCCTTGGAGCCAGTCTAGTGGACATTCACTGAAATTTGTTAATGAGGAAAACATCCTCTAAGGTAAGGAGACCAAACCTGCACACAATACTCCAGGTTCAGTCTCATCAAGGCCATACTCTTGCAGAAAGTCATCTTCACAACTGCACTCAAACCTTCTCATAATATGTTCCTAATCAGTTGCTGCACTTGTCTTTTGGTTGTCAGTGACATGTGCACACCTGGATCTTTTTAATATCAACACTTCATCTGTCACCATTTAAAATTCTGCTTTTCAGCTCCATGCACCAAAGTACAGGTGGTCACATTTTTCCACATTTTATTTCATCTGCCATGTTCTTGCTATATCTTCTTGAAGCCTCTTTACATTGTCTTCTGTAGTCAATTCCATTTGGTTTCCTATCAACACCAAACTTGGTTACGAGATATTTAGTCCCTTCAGCAAAATTGTTGAAATAGATCATGAATAGCTGGAATCCAAGCATGGATCCTGCAGAATCCAACTAGTCACAACCTGCCAAACTAAGATAGATCCTTTCCCTGCTTTGCTTTCTATGCCCAATAACCAATTCTCAATCCACATATAGTACCCTTCTCCCAGTGTACTCCAACCTTGTTGCCCAACCTCTGTGGGACTTTACCAAAAGCTTCTAAAATTTCAAATATACCACATCAATTCTAATAGTCATATGGTCAAGAATACCAGTACATTGGTCAAACATGATTTTCCTATCATGAATCTAATCTACACTGACTCAGCTCAGTCCTATTATGCTTTTCAAGGTGTTCTGTTATTACATCCTTTGTACTACTGGCATTAGTCCAACAGGTTAGTGATTCCTTGCTTTCTCTCTCCTTTTCTTACAGTGGGATCACATTTGTTACTCTCCAATCAAAAGGTACAATTCCAGAATCTATGGAACTTTAGATGATGAGAATCAGAACATCAACTATTTCCATTGCTACCTTTCAAACCTCAGGGATGTAGATCAAGTCCCCTTTCCCTTCCCAACATCCAAGAGCCAAGCAATTCTTCCAATGAAGCAGGAATTCACATGGACTTCTTCCAGTTTAGTGCACACGATATGGTCTCCTCTACATTGCACAAGCTAAACTGGGTGACAACTTTGTAGAACACTTCTACTCAGTCTATAAGGGTGAATCGGAGCTTCCAGTTTCCCATCACTTTCATTCTCCAGCCAGCATTTCTTGTCTTGGTCCAATATGCAAGCTTGTGGAACAGCATCTGGCCAATTCTGATGAAAAGCCACTACATGTAATGTTAACTCAGCTTTTCCCTCTCCATGAATACTGTTATTTCCCACATTCTCTTATTTCAACCTGATGCTTCCGCAACTCAGTTCCAGCAGCTTTTTCTTCCTCTTTCCCAATTTCATCCATCATCTCCTATTTCCATTTCCTCCAGGCATATCAACTGCCTTCATCACTCTCCCTCATCCAGCACCAACACCATCTGCATCATTCCCAATCCCTTCAGACGTTCCCTTTGATCTCCCCCTCACCCTTCCGCTACTCAAACTTAAAACATCTTTGATTCCTAACTTTTCCCAAGTTCCAATAGAAATAATCAACCTGAAATGTTAACTATTTCTCTTCATAGATGCTGAGAATCTAAAGCACTTTCTGTTGCAGTACAAAAATGATATCATCTGCAATAAAAGGGTCAAGATCTGCAGTACTGAACATGTTTACACAAGTGGACAGTGGACAACAAGAGCTATCACTAACATAGAAAGTAAAGAAAGCAGGATAAACTGGAGAACTTGAGTACAACAAAACATATTTGTCTCCTTCAACAAACAATCACAACAGGAAACAAGAGGAACCAAAACATAATAATATAGCCAAAAAAATACATAAAACACACCTAGGCAGGCAATTAACTAATACATTTATAGAGCAAACATCAATAAATCAATAATCCACATCTATAGGGACCAAATTAATAAAAATTACAAGGGCAATGGTCACCAGAAAATAAACAAATTTACTTGTGACAGCAATGTACTCTCATAGTAACTGGCATCGTGCATCAATAACTAACTTTAAGCAACAGGTGTGAATCAATAAATGCAATAATCATTTAATAAATTATTGGAATGACAAACAGCTTGGAATTAACAAAATAGTAAATAGTGAAATGCTAATAATTCATGGAGCAATAGTCTGCGAACACAAGAAACCCCTCAAGCCATCTACAACCACTCAATAAGATCACAGTTGATGTGACTGTTGCTCTCAATTCCACATTCTTACCAGGACCTTTAGATTCCCACCTAGTCCCAAAACCTCTCAACTGAGGTTACTTAATAAATCAGAACCCCCACCCATTATTCACTCACTCCTTACCCAAGCAACGACTGTAATTCAGTGAATCCAGAGCAATCCCATTAAACTCCAAATAGAATTTACTTTGTCCAGCGAATCCTACATCTCAGAGCACGTGACCAATCCCACTACATAAAGCCACACCACAAAACTTCTTCCAAGTCAAAGAGTAAAGCAAATCCCCATAATCACTATTAATATTCTCTTTATCTCTGATCAGCCAAAAACCACCTACTAAACTTGACTTCCAAGTCTTAAAACTTGGGAGTCATCACAATTTAATCAGAAAACAACAATCATAATTAATATAATTGTGCAAGCCCATTGTTCAGGTAAATGATCACATAATGTGCAGGACATTGGGTAAGATTTCTTGTGTATTATTTACCTGAAGCATGGATTCAATAAAATCTATGGCCATGTACAGTATAACACCACAATGTCAAATTCTGACATTTGATTACATTATAATCAATTATTAAATCTGAGAAATTTGATTGATATTTAAGAGTTAGAACATATGAAAATTCTTTGGGTCATAAGGATCGCAATAAGAAGTGGTCCACCAAAACCTGGAGGGACAGTCAAACACTTGCCAGCGATTGTTAAGGCTCAGTAACTACTAAAACTGATTATCTTCTGTGTTTATGATGCAGCAGATTTTCAGTCAATTACAAAGTGCATTTCTACATAATGCTTTCTTAATCATAGTATTTCTGCACATTCAGCCCATCAAGTCAATGCTGGCTCCCAGCAAGCACTCTCATTGGTCCTATTCCTCCTCATTTTCTTGTACTGTATTCTCCTTCACATGCCCATCAATTCTGCCCACCCCTACCCCCACCTCTGATTCTACTATACACACCTATAACTATGGGTAACTTAGTGACCAATTAACTGACCCGCATGCCTTTGGGTTGTGGGAGGAAATTGGAAAATAGAGACACGACACTTGCACAACACCCAAAGTCAGAATTGAACCTCGGCTGCTTCAGTTGTGGGCAGTAACTGCTGCATCACTGTACTACCCACTCTTTGCGAATCAACAAACCTGAAGCAGTGGTCTGTACTGTAACTGAGGAGGCAAATTAACCCATGCTACAAGTCCAGCTACAGACACCCATGTTAAAACCAATTCATGGCAACAAATGAAGGAGGGCAGACAAGGGAATAAAACTCCCTGCACCATGTAATGAATTGACCTGTACAATCGGTATGCAAGACAAGTTTATCACTGTACCTCGGTACAAGTGACAATAATAAACCAATACCAAAAGTCTCAGTGACCAACTGTGTCAGACAGCAAATCAATTAGAAACTATTAATTTCTTTAGAACATCATTGCAAACAGGGAACCACCATTTGCTCAACAAGTTTTTTTGGTGTCGGCATACACTTTATTTAAATAGCAAATGATTTTTCTTACCTGTACAATTAAAATCATTAAAATTCAAGAACTAGATGCAGCAACACAAAATTCATTTAATCATGGAAGCAGTAGTGTCCACATTTCAGCTCCTCCTACCTCACCTTACCAGGACCTAGGTTGAGCCAGAGGACATCTCCTTTCTCAAGGTTTCTTTCAGCAAGAAGCCTTCCACCATTTAGCAATCCAGATGTGCCAAGTATGGGCAGAGCCTGGATCATTGGCAGCAAAAGTCACCTGCCAAATCCCTGCCTTGCAGTGGTGGGAGAAGAGACATGCTTTACTAGTAAACAGTTAACTGAGCGCAAGGCCACTGGGTGACAGTTAGTTGAGATGCTGCCTCTCAGCTCCAGTGATCTAGGTTCGATGCTGTCTGTGTGGAGTTTCCACACTCCCTTAATGGGCCACTGTAAAATAACTGACTGTAACTTCTAGAATCTGGGGGAGAATTAATGGGAATGTGGGAGGAATAGGATACAGGAAAAATTACTTAGCGAATTGGATTGCTTTGTGAGCCAACTTAGATTTAAATGGGCTGAATGGTTTTCTATATTGTTAGGAAATACAGATGTGAAATACAGTGTCTGCCTGTCCTGTAGGTCAGATGATCCAGTTGAATGCCTCACCAATTATAGCTCTCTATGGTGGAGAATTCCAGAGATTCATAAGCTTCAGAAGAAATTCCTCCTCATCTCATTCCTAAATGGATGATTCTTTATGCTGAGACTGTGCACACTAGTTCTATAGAGGAAATACTATCACAGCATTTACTTGTAAGGCTGCTTCAGAATCTTGTATTAAACAGCTAGATAATTTTTCATTATTTTAAACTCCAAACAGTATAGGACCATTTTGTTCAACACTTCTTCACGAGATAACCTACCTCATTGGCAGCTATCCAGAAGATTCACTCAACTGATTCACAAGATGCAAGCTATGTCTATCCTTGGATGGGGAAACCAAAACTGTATGCAGTACTCCAAGCTGTGGCCCTACCAAACCTTTACAGTTGCAGCAAATCTTTCCAACTCTTGTATTCTCCTTCCAATAAAGGTGAATATTCCATTTGTCGTCCTGATTATGTGCTGCACCCACATGCTAACTTCCTTGTACCGAGATAATATCCCCTCCCTGCCTTAGTGGTCTCTACCACTATGCAATGGCACTTGTCAAGTGGCTTTGGAGCACTTAAAATTTTCTTGGTACTCAGCATGTGTTTGATAAATAAAAATTGTTAAATCCTCAGTTCATTGTTTAAGCACTGGTAGATTGTTACTTCTGAATCACTGGAAAAATACCAAGGAGAAACCACCAAGGGAACTGAGATCCAAGTATCTGAGAGATCAGGATGCCCAAGGCTACTAGCAAAAGCAAACCAGGTTGGTGCAAAGGGTTCAGATAGTCAGAAGTAAGTTGTTGGGGAAAGTCATAAACTGGCATGAAATAGGGAAATAACTGAAAAATGTGCTAAAAAGTACAAAATGGGAAGCTAGCCAAGATAGTTCATCACAGTGTAGCTGATGACAGGAGGTTTGCACCCGACAACAGCCAGAATGGCTTTTCCCAAAATATAATAAATATTACCAGGGAATCCTGATCAGTATGGAATACTGAAATGTTGAGTGAAATTCTGCCATTATAAAAGGCTGTCATAAAGAGTTTAAAAAATTAGCAAAAGTCATCTTAAATGGATAGGTCACATCATACTATTGAAGTGTAGAAATATATGTGCAACTGCTCTTCAAAATTAACTGGCTGTAAATATTTTGCCAGGTTCTGAAAGGACTATGAAAATCTATAAGAGGAAATACATTTCTAAAATAAAAACTTTGTAATGATTTAAAGTTTAAGTTTTGATAATCTATATATCTAGATGTTTTTAAAAACTAAAATATCTAACATGAAATAGAAACCCTAATCTTGTATAAAATTACAATGTTGACACCATTTGGTTTCTACCTTTAACACTTTTAAAGCAGACTGCAGAGCAAATCCCAATTGCAACAAAATGCCTTTTGCACCTTGCACACGCCATCACTCCGAACTGATTGTATTCTTCAAAAAGGGTTGAGCCTTCTGATCAAATATCAGCACATTTTGTTTTGAATTTAAATATATAGAATTTATATAGTATATTATGCATTTAAAAACACATACTCAGGGATACTGCAGAGAACTGTGTAAAGATTCTGGTGTAATCTTTAGAACAATAAAAATATTTTATAAAGAATTTTGAAAATCAGGCCCAAAAATTGCAACCATGTTGAAGATCAAATCATCATCCACCCATCTCTCTCTACAGGTAATATTTCAGAGAAAACCGTATGGCATTATTTGGAAACATAAATAAGCATCATCTTATCTTAAAGTCACTTTCTGTACTCTGCCTGATTTGTTGTTTGTGGCATATGATAGTACAAAAAACAACCGTTTTTTGGACTGTGGTTTATTCAGTTGTTTGTGAAGCAGTTTGAGTGATTTGGATCAATTTTTTTGTTCTATACTCTTGGTATTATTTGAAGTGGTAACCTAAGTGGAAGTATTACATCAGTTCGAGGAAGAGACCTCTGATAATGCACAGCACTGCAATGAAGCTTAACTTTTTTTAAGCTCAAATTCAACCTTCTGCATTAAGGCAAAAATAACAACGCAAGCCAAAATGACACACAACCAGGATGCTAGTGACAATTCTGACCTATTACTGATAAATACTGTTACTTTATTAATTACAGCTAATCAATGAAAAAGGTGTTCTGATATGACTGGAATAAACTAAATTACATTTAATGGTATTAAGTGGTAAAATGGTGAAGGCAAGCCATCAATGTCTGACTGATATCACAAGAGTCATCAAAATATTATCGGATATGCTGAACACTGGGCAAACAAGCACACTTTTATAATTTGTATGTTTCCAAGCATTATAAATAAACTAAGGTAATTTAGAACACAAGAAATAGTACCACTCTCTTGCAAGTATCCCATGTATCCTTTTATTCCCTCAATATCTAAAAATCCATTGATCTTAGTTTTGAAATATATTCAGAGATTCAGCCTCCAGAGTACTTCAGTAAAAAAGATACAAGAAACACTTGCTCCGGGATGAAGAAATTTCTTTGCTGTCCTGAATAGTCTGAATTGATATCCTTGGTTCTAGTCACTCCAACCAGAGAAAACATCTACTATTCATCTACCCTGTCAAGCCCTCTGAAGACGTTTGTATGTTTCAATGAGATTACCTAATTTTTCTAAACTCTAGACTATAGTCCAATCTGTTTAATTTCTCCTCATCAACAAACCTACCATCCCAGCAATCAATTTGGTGAACCTTCAGTGTACCCCCTTTTTTTTGGGTAAGGAGATCTGATCTGCACTCAGTATTCCAAATCAAGTCTCGCAATGATTCTGTCTCATTGTTGCAAGATGTCCCTCCACTTGCACAAATCTTCCTGCAATAAAAAGGCCAACATACCCTTCACCTTCCTCACTGCATCTGCATCCCAATTTAGTAATCAGCATACAAGGACACCCAGGTCATTCAACTCCAATCTCTTGCCACTTAAAAATTTTAAATTTTAACTTCTAACAAACTGGATGACCTATTTTTCACACTATATTCCATCTGCCATGTCCCCACCCACATAATTTAAATATGAAATAAAAATAAATGGGTGCAAATTTTCCAACATGGTTCACTGAAGAAAATTGAGATCTACACTCCCATTTGTGTAGAAAAGTTACACATAGCTGTCACCTCAGATACTGGCATATTGCCACTTCCTCAACCAAAATTTAGTGTTACAGAATTCAACAGCAAGGAAAAGTCCAAACAAAAGGCAAATATAGGAAGAATTCTTCTCATTCCCATCTCTTCACACCAAATCAAAATGATTAACATTCTAAAAGATCAAGAGTCACAAAGTGTGGTAATTTTTATCCACGATCAATCATATACTAAGCTCATCCTTAAAGATCTCCAGGGATTCGTGATAAATGTGTTTTATATCTCTGCTAACATATTTTCCATTTGAAT
>JARFYF010000036.1:6210805-6222492 GCA_030265395.1 Rhina ancylostomus | reverse complement strand
TTTAAAATAGGGGGATATGTGGGAGGAAGGGGTTAGTTGGTCTTAGGTGTGGTTTAAAGTTCGGCACAACATGGTGGGCCAAAGGGCCTGTATTGTGCTGTATTATTCTATGGTTCTATGGTTAAGCACCTTCAGATTGGTGGATGGAAAGCAACCAAATTTCATCTAATTTGCTTTCTCCCATCCCACCGGTTGAAACAATGCAACAATAGTGAGTTGCCAACAAATCACAGTGCACAGTCTCAACTGATCCATCTGCAAGAGCTATTGAAATGAAGCTGGAAAAGGCCAGTGGTAGAGAGTACTGTGAATTCAAATACAGGTCCAAAGTCACCAGACTTTACTAATCTTTCTATACATAGCAATGAATGTCTCCAATTATTCATGTACAATTTCAATGTTAATTCACAACGTGCTCCAAGGCCAATTATCCTTTAAATGAAGGCACCCCTAAATTCCAATCATTTTTAACCAGATATAAATGCCATCAAACAATGTGGTGTGTAATGTTTCAGAATAAACATTGGCCTGGCCACTGAAGGAACCATTCCTGATCTTCAACAAAATAACCCGATGGGATCTTTTAAATGCTCAACAGGTTAAACAATTACTTCATTTAATATCACATCCAACTGACGGCATCTCTGGCAATGTAACGCTGCCTCGACCCTGCAATTTAAAATCAGGCAGCATTTCATCATCATTTCCCTGCAGTTTGAACATACAAATTCTGATTCCAGGGATCCCAACTAAGCCAGAAGTGACAAAAGAAATGACACAGCAAAAGGCACAGTGATAATACTATTCCAGAATCCCGATAGCCAGCTCGGCTGCATGCTGTCAGGTTTTTGACAGCCATGGCAATTGGTTATTCACATAGAACTGAAGGCTTTTCACCAATTACTTCCCTTTAACAGAGGTCAGGTTTCCATGATTTTTTAAAAATTCCTTTCCAGCTCTAATCTTTGCTGTGGCAAATGGAGGAGAGGAACAAAGCTTCGAGCAGAATGTGATGAAGAGGATGAGTCAACCGATGTTTGTGTTGGCTGCCGAGGAGAATGAGGGGGACAAAAAGGGCACCCTCAAAAGCAAAAAAGCTTCATTTTTTAAGAATCGGGTGAGTTGTTGCAAACTCAGACTGAATGTCATGGAATACTCATTCTTTGGCAAGTAATGTGTTATTGAGGAACAGGGCTTGTCACAATCAACTTCCATCACACTGAACGTAAGCAGCATCATGAACTAAGCAGGGTCTAGCCACATTAATATGGCAAGAGAGGCATCTCTAAGGCTTAAACTCTCTATGTGCTTTGATAAAGAGTCATAACGAAGAAATTGCCAGACAAGAATAGAAGCCTGTTCAGCCATTCAATTAGCTCATGGCGTATCAGTGTCTCGATACCAGGTGTCCATATTTGCTTAATGCTCCTGGTCATCTTTACCAAAGAACATAAGAAATAAAGGCATGAGTCAGTCATTTGGCCTTCTGAACCCACTCCAACATTCAACATGATCCTTCCTGAGCTTCTACCTCAGCGCCATTTTCCTGCCTGTCCTCAAATCTCTTAATATCTGGAAATCTATTTAACTCCGTTTTGAATTAACTCAATGATCAGACCTCCACAGTCTTCCGGAGTTGAGAATTCCAAAGATTTACCTCACAAGAAACCACTGATCTCAGTGACAGTGGAAAGAGTCCCAAGCTGACATTTTGTGTGAAGAAATTATTCCTAAGTATACTCCAGCTTGTTTACCTTCACGTAGATAGCTGTGACCCACCCACCCGGGTCATTCTCTCTCCTCTTCCATCAGCCAGAAGATACAGGATCCTGAGGGCACATACCACCAGGCTAAAGGACAGCTTCTATCCCACTGTGATAAGACTATTGAACAGTTCCCTTATACGATGAGATGGACTCTTGACCTCATAATCTACCTTGTTATGACCTTGGACCTTATTGTCTACCCGCACTGCTCCATCTCTGTAGCTGTTACACTTTATTCTGTATTTTGTACCTTGTACTACCTCAATGCACTGTATAATGAATTGATATGTACGAAGGGGATGCAAGACAAGTTTTTACCTGCACCTTGCTACATGACAACAATAAACCAACACCAAAAGGTATTAAATTGAATTGCTCTTTCCTGAGAGACATTAGAGGATACAATGCTGTGAAGATTTTGGAACCCTGTGATTTTCTGATGCTCCCTTGAAGAAAGTTGGAATATTTTCATGCATTAAAGATGCTATATAAATACAAATTTTTTTGTTGCAGCATTGGTCAATTAATTTCAGCATTGTTAAAGAATGAATCAGTCAATTAAATTCAGAGCACAAATGTAATGTATATTAAAAGATATTTCATTGGGAGAACCGATATTTGAATTTTGTCAGCCAAATTAGTAATGATACTATAACTGCACATTACTGAGACTTATTTAGGGTATTAGAAAACTTACCTTGGATCAGAAATGTTCTTTCAAAGAAATTTATGATCAATGCAACAAATTTTGGGAGCTGCAGGCTCAGTGGAAGGTTGCCCAACTTCTTACCGGTGGAATGTCAGTCAGCCAGAGGTGCCCAGCAATAAGGAATCCAATGCTCCTCAAAAGCTGCAGCTGCCCTTTCCAGAGGGAAGTTGGCACACGCTGCTACCTGGCTCACCTGAAGGCCTCAGCTTGGGCTCCCTGGAGGCTCTCGGTAATGAGGACATAAGCCTTGGCCCTGCTTCTCCAGACTCAATGGCAATGGACAAAGTTGCCCCAGTGGGGCCATGCTTGACCTCTGTCAGTGCTTTGGCCTTGCTCTGTGTCACAAGGGGGTTCAAGTTCGAGTTTATTGTCATGGGCATACATACCCAGGGTACATATGTCATGAAAACTAGCTTTTTGCAGCAGCAGCCCAGTACATTACAAACATGGCAAAATTACATAAATTAACATAAATTGTACATAACTTACACAACACACTAAACAAAACTAACTTAACAGCATTAGTGCAAGTTGAGGGAGATATAGTTTGAGGTCGTGCTATGGTTTTTCAGGTGGGTTCAAGAACCTGACAGCAGTGGGGGATAAAGCTGTTGTTGACCCTTGAGGTGTGGGGTCTTCAGGCTCCTGTACCTCCTGCCTGATGGCAGCATCGACAAGAGGGCATGGCCTGGATGGTAGGGGTCCTTAACGATAGATGTCACCTTCCTGAGATATCACCTCTTGTAGATGTCCTCGATGGTGGGGAGAGCTGTACCCATGATGGAACTGGCCAAGTCCACCACTGTATTGACTTTAGGTATTGGTATTGGTTTATTATTGTCACTTGCACCGAGGTACAGTGAAAAACTTGTCTTGCATACTGTTTGTACAGATCAGTTCATTACACAGTGCATTGAGGTAGTACACGGTAAAAACAGTAACAGAATACAGAGCAAGGCGTCACAGCTACAGAGGAAATACAGTACAGGTAGACAATAAGGTGCAAGGTCATAACAAGGTAGATTGTGAGGTCAAGAGTCCATCTCATCGTATAAGGGAATCATTCAATAGTCTTATCACCGTAGGATAGAAGTTGTCCTTGAGCCTGGTGGTACGTGCCCTCAGGCTCCTGTATCTTCTGCCTGATGGGAGAGGAGAGAAGAGAGAATGACCTGGGTGGGTGGGGTCTCTGATTATGCTGGCTACTTCAAGGCAGCGAGAGGTAAAGACAGAGTCCAAGGAGGAGAGGCTGGTTTCTGTGATGTACTGGGATGCGTCCTCAACTATCTGCAGTTTCTTACAGTCCCAGGCAGAGCAGTTGCCATACCAAGCTGTGATGCATCCAGATAGGATGCTTTCTATGGTGCACCGATAAAAGTTTGAGAGTGTCAAAGGGGACATGCCAAATTTCTTTAGCCTCCTGAGGAAGTAGAGGCACTGGTGTGTTTTCTTGGCCGTGGCATCTACGTGGTTGGACCAGGACAGGCTATTGGTGATGCTCACGCCTAGGAACTTGAAGCCCTCAACCCTCTCGACCTCAGCACCATTGATGTAGACCGGTGCATGAACACCACCCCGTTTCCTGAAGTCAATGATTAGGACTTATATAACTCTTCACAGACAATAAAGCACTTTTGAAGTTATGATTGGAATGTAGGAAATGTGGCAGGTCAGGCTGCATCTGTGGAGAGAGAAACCGAGTTAATATTTTCGGCACAGCTTTGTGGGCCAAAGGTCCTGAATTGTGCAGTAGTTTTTCTATGTTCTGACTGGGAAAGAGAGCAAAACAAGTTAGTTCCAAGTTGTATAGAGTGTGTGGGAGGGATGATTTGGACAAAGGTTAGGGTGAGGTCAGGTTATATTGATTGAAAAGTAAATGTCGACCAAATGACCTGGGATACCTTGCTGCTCATCAAACACGTTCTGCCATAGAATGTTCTACATCCACAAGCCTTAATCTGATATAAGGTAGTCCCAACAGGACATCACTTCCAAGAGAGCCACCCAGTGTGCTAGCCTACACTTTGTGTTCTTGAATAGAGTGGCATTTGAACCTTCAACCTTCTGACAGAGTGAGAGTGGCTCCATTGTCCCAGAGTTAATACCCCAAAGAAAGAATTCATGTGTTGTGGTAAGGTTCGAGCACATGTGGTCAATCAGACATCTACCCCCAGTCAAGGCAGATCCTACCAACAGGAACTAACTGCAGAACTAATCTAAATGGATAAATTTAATCATTAAACCTCAAGTTAGAATTGATAGGAAAGTCAAAATGCCGGTCTAATGGATTTATTGGCCAATCTCCAATTTATCACACTTGACTAGAATATCTGTACAATTAGCTCCAACAGCAAACTTAAGCTTTGACAGAGCACACCGGAGCTGGAAGATTGGCGAGAAGTATTCTGGTCGATGCGGGTAGTATTGGACTTACGATCAGGGAATATTTGGGCTGAGGTGGCAACCATTGCAGAGAAGGTGGTCAGGGAGACAGAAACGCATGGGACTGCTTCAGGAGGCCGTGTCAACGATGATGATAGAATTCAAGGGACATCATGGAAGGAAGGACAAAACAAATTGACAGGAGCAGAAAGCTTGGGGATCTGGTAGAAAATGTAAAACTAATTTTTTTTTAAAGTGCAGTGGAAAAGGAGAGAAATTGGAGATAAACATGTTAAAGTTTCATATTTATAGACCATTGGTCCAATGACTGATGAGCTCAAAATCACAAATAAATTATTGTCAATGCCACCTGCAGGAAATAATCCCAGGAGTCTTCATAATGCATTGTGCTGATATCATGCATTAGAATTAATTAGATAAAGTTAATAAGCTAACAAGGTATAATAGATGATAATTTATATAGTCCTAATGGATTTAGATTCAGGATAGCTAGAGACAGTGCTAGTCTTAAACTGACTGTTGTGGCACAGGGCACATTGAAACACTGAATTGTTTGTAACTTTCAACCATTAATGTCATCTCTGCAAAATAACTACTTAATTAAGTAACCTCAGTGTGTGGTGTAACAGGTTGCATGCAATGTGAATAACTATTGGTGGACTCCTCTTTATCTTTAGACCACACCCAACTTAATGATGGAGTAGAAAATAGAAACAGAAGATGCCGGGTTTATTCAGCAAATTGGAGCAGGATCTGCAGAGAGGGAAATAATTAAAGGTTCAGGTTGAAGATCTTCCATCAGAACAGATCGTTGACTTGAAATATTGACTCTTTCTCTCTCTCTACAGATGCTGCCTGACCTACTGAATATTTCCACCATTTCTATTTTATTTCAGATTTCCAGCAACTGCAGTATTTTGCTTTCAGGTGAACAATACCACAACAGTTAAGGCCGGAAGAGCTCTAGAGCAACATGCTAGAACGTGGGTTTTGCATTTAGGGTAAAGATAAGAAGATTCTTCTCTTAAAGTGGGGAGTTTTTAGAATTCTTGACCCTAGAGAGCTGTGAAGTCTGAATCACATTCAATGGCCTAACGTGAAGTCAAGGGTTATGAGAAACAGATGGAAAAGTGTGGCTGAGGCCAGGGTGGAATCAGCCATGACCTAATTGAATGGCACTTGGCTCCGGTGGAATATGTACCAGAGGTGATGAGATCTTAACAGCAATCATCCACTAGTTTAGTCCATTATTTTAAACTGATGAACCCACATTGCTCCATCACCATAACAAACCTCAGAGCCTGTCACCAAGTTCAAAGCGCACTGTCGGCATTACACTGAGCAAGTACGGAACATGTGCATGCTCACTTTGTACTCAGGGCAATTAACTGATTAACACTCTTTTCCCCACAGTCACATTGGTCAACACAAAAACAATTACATATATCTGGAAGTAAGCTCTCCTCTCAGCCCCATTAGCTGTCTCCGAATTGATCTTTGATTCACATAAATAATGTTTCACCATTACTGAAAGGTGCACTCATTTGTTTTGACCCAGTTACAGGTCAGTTACTTTAAGTGAACAACAGCAGTGGTTTATGTCAGTGTGGTGCTGTACAGATAGAATCAGAGGAACGTACAGTCCAGAAGGAGTATATTCAGCCCATTGTATCTGTGCCGGCTCATTGACAGGGCTTGCCGATTAGTCTCACTCTCTCGGCCTTGGAATTGTTTTCTTTTGACCTACATTTAAAGAAATCTTTTTTTGAAACTTGTTATTGAATCTGCTTCCTTCACTCCGTCAGGCAAGACATTCCAGATCATAACAACTTCCTGCATAACCCAAAACTCTGCTTGGATCTTTTGCCAATCAGATTAAGTTTGTTATCTCTAGCTCTCAAACGTTTTGCTAGTGGAAAAGATTTCTCCTTATTTTATCTAGGAGAACTTACATAATAGCATGCACCTGTGTTAAATCACCTCTTGAATTTCACTGCTTTAAGAACAATTCCATCTTTGTTAATACCTCCACATAACAGAAGTCTCCCATTCCCAGTAACAGTGCAGCAAAACTCTGCACCGATTTAAGGCTTGACATCACTCAGGAAAAATGTTTCACCTGCTGTTACTGTTCATTTTTATGTTCGTTAAGGATTTTAAAAAAAATCAAAACAGATAAAATAGGAACCCGCATGGCCCGTACCAAATCTCTCCCCATACCCCTTGATGTCTTGACGTTAAGATTCACCCAAGGTGCTCCTTTCAGACCCTGGCCCATTAGGGCTCCAACACTGAGCTTTAGCTTGAGAGTTGTGCAGTAACAAAATGGAGTGCCACTAATCCTCGGAAAAGTTTGCGCGCGAAACGTATCCTGTCAGATTTTTGGCCCTGGAGTTTTCCTTATAACTTGGGTCTGAAGCTAAAAATATAAACTAGCTACAGATAGAAGGCTGCAAGGATTTCTGCACTGGGGAAAGCATTTATATTACGGGCATGTTCCCGGAAATGGTTCGTGTGGGTCTTGGGAGGATTCAGGATTCTGGATACAGTCTGATTTACTAACAAGGAGAACTTTATTACAGGCTACAAATGCGGAACAGGATGAACGGGAATGGATGTACACTCACTCACACACACACTTGGATACCCGTGAGACACACAAGGGGGAGTCGCACCAGGAAGTGAAACATACACACGCACTCAGACACACACGATTAACGGTTGGAAAAGGGGCACAATTCTATACTTGAGTTTCCTGATCTACACAAGTAATGCTCTAAGCTATGGGGAATCTACTCGCCACGTGTCTAAATCCCAAGAACGGCGCACCCTTACCTATATGGGCCTCGGCCCTGCTGTCACCAGCAAAGGAGGCCGAATGGAGCTAATGTGTGGGCTTTTATGGAGCTAGAGAGGGGTGGAGTTACCTGGGTGACCTGGTCAGGCCAATAGTCCGAGGTCAAGGACAAAGGTGAGTCCTCAGGGCCAATCCCCCAGGTGTGTACTTGATGGTTGGGCGGAGCCCGACCTGTGATTGACAGTGAGCCCGACCCATGATTGACAGTGATGTCACTTCCGACCAGGTGAACAATGGTGAACAGTGCTAGCCTAGCACATGGTAGCCCTATGCTTTTCCACAACTGGGCATTTATAGAGTCATAGAGTTGTACAGTATAGAAAAAGGCCCTTCAGCCCACCGTGTGCATGTCAACTATCGTGCCTATCCATACTAATCCCTGAGGAGGTTCACATGACTGATCCCAGGAATGGAAGGCTTCATGTACGAGGAGTGTTTGAGGCCTCTGGGCCTGTGCTCGATGGAGTTCAGAAGGATGGGGGGGTATGGTTCTCATTGAAACCTACCGGATACTGAAAGACCTGGATAGAGTGGGGGACCTGGAGAGGATGTTTCCATCAGTGGGAGGGTCTGGGATCCAAGATCACATGAAGGTACTCCCTTTAAAACTGAGATAAAGAGGAATTTCCGGAGGCGATGAATCTGTGGAATTCGTTGCTACGGATGGCTGTGGAGGTCGAGTCATTGGGTGTATTTAAGGTGGAGATCGATAGGTTCTTGATTGGTAAGGGGAGAAGGTGGGAGAATGGGGTTGAAAAACAAAAGCCATGATTGAATGGCAGAGTAGACTCAGTGGGCCAAGTGGCCTAATTCTGCTCCTATATCTAATGGTCTTATGGTCAATGACATTGGCCTTGACCTGAATAGTGCTGAATGGAATACAGTTCGAGAGCTGTTACCTTAGGCTGATAATGAGAGGTAAAACCCAGACATTCTTTCACGAGGAAAGGGGTTTAAGCTCCAAATTTCTGGGCACCAAAACCCAACTTGTTCACAAGGTTCTCAAGGCAGAATATCCCGAAGGGTTATGAAAGAGACAGGAGAGGATTTGAAGTTAGTCAGGAAGTGATGATTGTGGACTATGGGGTCAAGGTCCTGCCTTTCCCAACACAAGGATACAAGAAAATAGGAGCAGCAGTGGGCCACTCGGCCCCCTCAAAGTTGTTCCGCTATTCGATATGATCGTGGCTGATCTACATTGGCCTCTTCTATGCCAGTACCCCATAATTCCATGTCATTATAGGGGTATCACCCCCATAAGGACTGTGGTCGTTCAATGCCCATAGCATCACCTCCTGCCAACTAGGGAAAGGCAGTAGATGAGTCTGTGTCCTGAGAACAATACTAATAAACGCCCTCTTGTCAAAACAGGCACCTGAAGATTCAGAGACGGACACTTTTCCTCAACATTCCTCTTACTGGTCAGAGGGGGTGTAGGCCCTGTCAACACAACTTCAATAAAGTGCTGTAGTACATCAGTGCACTATTGTAGAGTGTTGCGAGTACATATTCAGTCCATGACGCAGGAGGTTTTACAAATAGTCCCTGGCAGTTTTAGAATTGAATGGTTTCTGTACTATAGTAAGGAAAGCCTCGATCATCCTTCAGTTCCACACCCATTTGGTTGACTCTTGGTTATCCTAAGACGTGGTCTAGAAAGTGGTCAGCTCCTGGACTGGACAATTAAGTCAGGTCTTTCCAGAGTTCCCTGTAACTGCCCTCATGGATGAGGTAGAAGATCCCTGTACACTGCAGCCAATGTGCGTCAGAGATAGAGGGGATAAATGTCAACTCCAGTGGCAGAGGCACCAATCCAACAGACATCTCCATTCTGCAAACTATTCATGAGCTGAATCAACTGCACCATTCTGGATGAAAGTTGGGTGTTCCGTCCAAACCCTTAAACTCTTTTGTACAAGATGTCAGTGAGACCACAGTTGGGATATTGCATTCAGTTTGGTCACCCTGCTATAGGAAAGATGCCATTAAGCTGGAAAGAGTGCAGAGCAGATTTACGAGGATGTTACCGGGACTCGAGGGACTGAGTTATGGTTGAGCAGGTTGGGACTTCTTTCACTGGTGCGTAAGAGAATGAGGGGTGACCTTATAAAAATTATGAGGGGCATAGACAGGGTGAATACACAAAGTCTTTTTTCCAGGTTCAGGGAATCAAGAACTAGATTGCAAAGGTTTAAGGTGAGAGGGGAAAGTTTTAATAGGAACCTGAGTGGGTAGTCAGTATATGGAACGAGCTGCCAGAGGAAGTGGTTGAGGCAGGTACATTAACAACATTTAAAAGGTACTTGGATGAGTACACAGATAAGAAAGATTTAGAGGGAAATTGGCCAAATGCAGGCAAGCGGGACTAGCTTAGATGGGAATCTTTGTCAGCATGGACCAGTTGGGCCGAAGGGCCTGCTTCCTTGCTCTATGACTCTGTGGGCCCAAGTGTTAGGATATTCCACTGGGTCAAATGGAGAGTCACTCAACTGTTACACTGCTGACTTCACCAAATTTCAGATGGTTTTCTGGCCAATGATGATCTCCCTGAAGATTCCTTAGGGAAGGGAGTCATTGAGAGAGATCTCTCTGAAGGTCAGGAGGAGCTGTCTGACCTTTTCTTGTGCAGATGATCATTTACTGATGTTTAATCGACATGAATGCTCCCTGGAGCTTGTGATCAGGATCTTGTCTGTGGTCGGTGTTCTGTTCTCGGCTCTCTGGGGCTGCGTTGTTGCCAGGAGCGATGCAATTAGGCCTAAGCTGGGTGAGGAGCAACTGCCTGCAATTCTACAACCTCTTGCATTCCACAGCATTTTACATCCAACAAAAGACTCCCATGGAATCACAGAGCAGAAGAAATGGCCACCTTTTGAAAGAGTTATTCAACGCTTTCCTGGCAAAAAGATAAGGTATCTTTATTAGTCACAGGTACATCGAAACACACAGTGAAATGCATCTTTTGCATCGAATGTTCTGGGGGCAGCCCGCAAGTGTCACCATGTTTCCGGCGTCAACATAGCACGCCCACAACTTCCTAGCCCGTATGTCTCTGGAATGTGGGAGGAAACTGGAGCACCCGGAGGAAACCCACGCAGACACATGAAGAGGACGTACAAACTCCTTGCTGGAATTGGACTCGGGTCGCTGGCACCGTAACAGCGTTTTGCTAACCGCTACACTATTGTGCCTGCCTACTCAAGGAAATTTGTCGGCAGTTCCACAGTCAAATCTTGATGTTCTTCCTGCAGTAAGGTGAAATAATCAAATGTTTTTCCTCCAAAGTGAACATTCTTGTGCAATTCTCTACTTGTTGTGGTTATTCTTGGTAAAAGAAAGGGAACAGTTCTTTATCGGCCACTACTATTGGGTATTGGTATTGGTTTATTATTGTCACTTGTACTGAGGCACAGTGAAAAACTTGTCTTGCATAACAATCGTACAGGTCAATTCATTACACAGTGCAGTTACATTGACTTAATACAGAGTGCATTGATGTAGTACAGGCAGAAACACTAACAGAGTAAAGTGTCACAGCTACACAGAAAGTGCAGTGCAGTGCAATAAGGTGCAAGGTCACAACTCAGTAGATCGTGAGGTCAGAGTCCATCTAATTGTATAAGGGAACCGTTCAATGGTCTTATCACAGTGGGGTAGAAGCTGCCCATAAGTCTGGTGGTACGTGCCCTCAGGCTCCTGTATCTTCTGCCCGATGGAAGAGGAGAGAAGAGAGACTGTCCTGTGTGAGCAGGATCTTTGATTATGCTGGCTGCTTCGCCATGACAACGAGAGGTAAAGCCATTCAGCCCATTGAGTCGATACCAGCTCACAGAGAAATCCCATTCCCCCACTAACCTTCCCCTGTTACCAATTCTCCCCACGTTCCCATCAACCCCACCCCCCTCCTCTCATTCTGCCACTCTCCTACACTAGGGGCAATTTACACTCTCCA
>JARFYF010000036.1:6105425-6118750 GCA_030265395.1 Rhina ancylostomus | reverse complement strand
GGTACCAAGCACAGAAGAGGTGACTGCTTTGCCAAGCACCGGCGCTCAGTCCGCCATGGCCTTCTGGAGCTCCCAGTTGCTGGCCATTTTAATTCCCCCCTCCACATTCCCACACTATCTGGGAACTGTGGCTTAACCCAAGTTATATACAGGCTTAACATATACTTTCTTTTACATTTAATGCTTCTACTTATGGATCCCAGGATCCCAAAAGCTTTTCAAACTACTTTCCAACAGCCCTCTCTCACATACACATATACACCAGGTTCTTCTGCTCCTACATACTCTTAGAATTTTACCATTTATTCTCTATCATCTCTCGTTCCTGATGGCGCTGGAGTGTGGTGACTTTTTGTGAGCTGTCCCTCATAGATCCTTTCATTTATTATGTTACCATTCTTTCTGCCAAAGTACACCTGCATTAAATTGCTCACCCTTGCTCACCCTTTCATCTGCCACTTGCTCACCCTTTCAACATGTTAGCTACATAAGGCACTGTGGCAACATGAGGTACTGTATCTACACAAGGCAATGTCTCAAGAAGGCAACGTCTATTGTCAAAGATCCTCACCATGCGGGCCATGCCGCCTTCTCTCAGCTCCCATCGGGCAGGAGGTACAGAAGCCTGAAGTCCCACACCACCATGTTCAAGAACAGCTACTTCCCTTCAACCATTCGGTTCTTGAACCAACCGGCAAAACCCTAATCCCTACCTCAGTATAGCAACACCATAACTATTTTGCACCACAATGGATGCCACTATTTTGTTTGTTCCAATGGTGTTCTTTCTTGTAAGAATTGTTTATAATTTATGTTTAATTATGTTTTTCTTGTGAATGCTGCTTATCTGATGCTGTGTGCCTGTGATACTGCTGCAAGGAAGTTTATCATTGCACCTGTGTGTACATGGACTTGTGCATATGATGATAAACTTGACTGAGTTTGTCCTCTTGTAACCTACTTCTCTCCTCCTCACTGCTTACCACACTTCCAAGCTTCGTATCATCTTCAAATTTGGAAATTTTACCTTGCACACCCATGTCTAAATCATTAGATCAAAAAAAATCCCAGCAGTGATCTATCGGGAAAACCACAAGCTACCATCTTTTCTCCCTTCTGCCTGCTTCACTCCACACCTGACAGATATCCAACAAGTTGGAGTGTTCCCTACGAGGCAAGGCAGCCTCAGGCATCGTATCTCAAGACCTACACCACAAAATGTCTCGCCAATTTTTGACAATTTGCTGGCTTTCAGATTTTCTAATATTTCTGATTTTTAAGAAGTTATTGGAAAATGATTTAGTTTTAAAAAAACCACACCAAAACACTAGTAACTAGTCAAAAACATTAAAATAATGTAAAATGAGTAAAGTACTTACCTTTTCTCAAAAGGATCACAGCCCCACAAATGGGATCACCTTCCGTATACCAGCCCTCTGTGACACAGAGCTGAGTGCTGGATGTGAAGCACATCCCAACCAGCATGTTTTCCGCTCTGTCGCTGAACTCAATACAGAGTCCAGCAATGGAGAGGACTGCCCAGCACATCTTCCATTGCGAATAGCTGGCAAACAGCAGTTCCTTTCAGAACCACCAGTCTGCAAAATTCAGGGCATCGGATGATAATGCTGAAGTTGATGGAAGCGTGACAATCTTGCACAAAAAAAAGGCATTATTCCAAAGTTCTCATTATTCAGGACAACACAAGTTACCACATAAAGACAGTGGATTACTAATTCTATTCAACAACATTAATGTACACTACATGATATTAGAAGAGTCTACTTTTCTAGTTAGTAAACAAGCATTGTTTACAATAGTTTGCAAAACTGAATCTGGGTGCCCCTGGTGTAAATGGCATATTAATTTAGCAAGGTACCTGGACTTCTAGAATGGTGTTCAAAGCATACTCAGACATCAGTCTGAGAAAATCCAAATGCTTGTGTGGGGCCTGGAGACAGAGCAAGCCATTCATGCAGAAGCAGACCTGCCTACCAAATGGGAGGCCAGATTCTGAAAATGGGGACCAACATAACCAGGTCTGAGTCTGTAGATCCAGCACTTGAAACTGCCCGCCATCTGCCTTTTATTTAATAGTTGCCTCTCGTTGCAAGTCTCTGTCAGGACTCCACTAGCATACCCCAGCCCGATCTCGACATCCAAAACCACCACATTCCACAACTGTGATCATGACTAGGACAGGTCTCCGCCCTATCAACACAAAGCACCAAACTGGTCCACAAGGTGTTGACCATTTCCTACCAGATTTCCTCTGATTGCTCCACAATGGTCCACCACACACCTTTCTGCTTGGAAATTATGCAAAGCCTGTTCTACTGCACACAAAGCCTTGTACCTCCAATCCAATACAACTGGCACCAGGGTGGACACCCCCTCACACACAAACTGGCAGTATGTCAATAACAAAAAACAGAAATGCTGGAAGAATTCAGCTAGTCAAGCAGCACTTGAACTTACTCTGAGAAAAGGTCCCTGACCCAAAAAATCGACTGATTTCCTCTTTCTACAGATGCTGCTTAACTGGCTGAGTCCTTCCAGCATTTTGGCTTTTGTTTCAGATTCCAGCATCTACAGTTTTATTTGTTTTCCATGGTGGTATGTCATAATGCATGTTAATTCAACTTTCCTGGAGAGAGGATGTTCCCCGCCATTGTGTCTTGTATGGAAGTGCATTTATGATCAGTGACTTATGCGAGGACTTTCTCCATTTCTCAGCACGGATCATGACTGCCTCATGAGCAAAATATAAAATGCCAATATTCCATAAAAAACAGAAACAGGGTAATGTTGTTAACACCATTAAAGGTGGAACTGATTTACTAGGATACTGCGGTAACATAGTGGTTGTGTTACTAGACTAATAATAATCTTGAAGCTTGGACACATTGTAGCTAGACAATTTAGTTAATGCCAAAATTAAAAACAGGTATCAGTAATGGTGACCACAAAGCTTTCAGACTGTGTCAATTCCAAGTGAGTTCCTTTGGAAGGAAAATCTGCCATCCTTACGCAGTCTAGCCTAAACAAAGTTCCAGAGTCAAAAGGAAAGTGGTTGACTTTCACTCGTTTGTTGATTTGAAAACAACTCTACACATTTTTCATACTAATCACATTAAAAGGATATGTATTGTAAGATAATGTAGGAAACACAAACTGCCAATTTATGCATGCAAAGATCACACAAACAGCAAAGTAATTATGACAGAAAATCTATTTTGGTAATGCTGAGATAGATGAATATTAGCCAGGGCATCTAGGAGAGACGAAGTGCTTCTCTGAAATAGTGCCATGCAATTACGCCCAGGAGAAAAAATCCCCATTTTATATCTCATCTGAAAAAGTGGCATCCCTAACAATGTTGCACCCCTGCAAGCCTGTGTAGTAGGACACAGACCCACACACTTCTTACTTGACAGTAAGAGAGCTGCCATCGAGTCACAGCCTATATTAGTGAAAACTGCTGATCTGATCTGACATACTACCATGAACAAACCACTGGAAGTGGGGTGAGAAAGGTACCTTGTACATCAGGGTCATCGAGGTGTGCCTGCAAGCTCTCCAGCACTTTCTCCAGTTCACTGCTTGTCGTGGAACCTTCAGATAGTGTCCCTGAAATAGAGCTGATGGTCTGATCTCGCCGTTCCTCTTTAACCACTGATTGTAGCAGCTCCAAGTCAAAACTGATGTCAGGTAAAGGCGATCTCCAATAAACAAATGAATTAAACATGTCTACAGAGTGCTCCACATTTACTAGAGGGGATTTGGTGCAAATCCTCCCAGTTTCTTTAGCAATTGCTACTTCTAAATGTTCATGTGTAGTGCTACATTTGCTTTTATCAGCAGCATGGTCCATTGCTGCCCGATCACCTGAGACAGAAGCAGGCACAGTACTATTTGAAGGATCAGACGGCGGTATCTTCATCTGACAATCATTGCTGCCCAATTTAGAGCTGATTTGAATATCCCCTTGGGATTCAGATGTCCCTTCTTGCTGAAGCAGACTTTCCACACTGCTCAATTCATCAGTCCTTAATGAAGTGGCTTCCTGCAAAGTGCCTTGGTTCTGAATTTCAGATGCATCTCTGGAGGAGGCACTGAAATGAAAGGATACATTGTACAAACAACAAATAAAAGTACTTCAAACAAAAAAGCACATGAATACAAAACAAACTACTTCTCAGTTTAGTAGCTACAAACTATGCAAATACAATGCCCCTCTGCAAAGATAGTTAGAGTGTCCAAAGTAAACTTTATACTACATAAAGAACACAAACTTAATATAATTAGCACTACATTTCTTGTCTTCGGAGTAACTGATAGCGATACATTTGCCCACACAAATGGATCAAATTCCATGTACAGCCTCTGGAAACAGTTGATTCCATGCACAAGTCAAAAAGAGATAACAGTTTTCCTACAAATTAAATCAGATTTCTTGCTTTTACCAAACAGTTGATGAGATGTTTTAATAGAGAGAAATGCAGTGAAAAGGTATTAGTGATATATGTGTTGAAAGTGCTTTTGTATAACTAGGTGTTTTTAAAGGAGGTGAGTCCTTGATTAGGGGTCTCACTACCCTACATTTTACTGAAGGCATCAGGTAACCAGTTGCTTGCCCGTCCTCCTCCGAGCCCCTACCATCTTGCACTTAACTCGTTTATTTTCAAATATATGCATGGGAAAAACAAATTTGCAAATGGTGACAGAGATGTGCTATCACATGCACACAACTAACTACTGAAACAGCACCAGCTGGACAAAGAAAAACATTACTATGGTGCTATCTTTAAAAATATGCAGTTACAAAATTAATATGTTGCTGGTCATTAAATACAATGGACAGATATCAGATGACTCTAAAACCCCATTATGAAAGCCTCTGTAATCCCCTTCACCATCAGCAAGTATAGGACCCAAAGAAGGGAAAGCTGGTTAGAATTAACCAGACTTTTTCATTTTATACTGTGCACAAATGTTTTGTATTTAGTTGCAATTACCACTAGGGTTAAATTCTTTTTGTGACGAATACAGGCATTGATTTATATAATGAGTGATACCCAAAATGTTTAGCATACTGTATGGTGAATTACATTCTAGATATTTCAAACACTTAAAAAAAACTGAAGAGTTGGAACTCCAGTCTTAAGGAATAGAAAAAAAAATACAATCCATTATGTTCAAAAATAAAGTTCCTATTTAGATATGTCGGCATCAAGCAGTGACCGGATGGTGACTAGGCACAATTTTTCCTGCCGGTAAGGAGCATCACTTCAATCTGCAGTGATACTACAAGAAGAGATGATTCAGTATTATTTTTAAAATTAAGAAACTGAATAAAAGTTCATGACAACACCATACCATAAAGAGGTGAGAAGATAAATCAGGAAGTAGCAGATAGGAATAAAGGAGTTTGTTAAAGAATATAAAAATGTGGATAAGAGTTCCAGAATTTTCAGCTCTACAGAAAATGAGTTAAAACAGATGCTGCAAGGAGAAGTTTAGATTTCAACTGTGTTCTTATGTAAAAGAGACAAATGAAAAGAGCGAACACTTACAATTATTAGATAAAATAATATCATTGTTTCATGATATCTCCAGCACATATTAATAGTACAATATCAAAGATGAGATTACTAAACACTCAGAGACCACATCAGCATGAAGATTGCATTGTTCATTTTACCAGAACCAAATTACGTAGATTCATTAAAATCAATATTTCCAGTTATACAGTAACTACAAACATGGATTTTTTTTAAATGTTATACTCATTGCTGTCAAGGATAATGGGTAACTGCTGAAGGATAATGGGCAATTTTCTAAAAGCTTCAGGAAAGGAAGTTATTTACAGATACCTATTAATTTTAATGATGCACTCTAAAATATAGAAAATAGCATTCTCACTTACACCTAATTGACTTTTAACATTATTTACAAGTATTTATTTGAAATCTGGACCATACTCTCTCCTGTCTCTCAAAAACTGCTCCTCCTAGATTACCTCTACTTCCCTCATCTTTCTCCAGTCACCTCTTCCACCTTCCCATTGCTTCACACAAGCAGCATTGACTTTTAAACCAGAGTTAAGCCATTATGCAGAAACTGATATTGCATTGAAGATTTGTGTCCATTTATTATAAAAGAACTGCCATTAATAATTTGTTCCTTTGCCAGGCTCTTGTCCAATTGTGTCTGAGCAGCTACTTCCTGTTCTACCTGCTAATGTATTCACACTAAAAGCATCTAGTTTGCTTTGAGATTGGAATATGCTGGATTAGCTGGGTTAGACTGAAAGAAGCTTCCCATTTTACTGCAGCTAGTCAGTTTCTTTTTTATCTGCATCAGAGCAGAGCAGGTGGATCAGAGCAGATGCTAAACAAAGCACTCTTCAGCTACACAAGACATTCGAACGGCTCAAAAGATACCAGGATCTGGACTGAGGACTGAAATTTTGTGGGAAAATACAATTTGATATGGGCCAGACTGAGAACAACAATTTGAATGGATCTGACATGAAATAAAAGTTACTCTGGAACGGGATTTTACCTCTTGTAGAAGGAGACCAGTCAATGAGCAATAATTTCTTGTCATACACACAACTTTGTAAAAGTTTACTTCAATACAAGCTGTATAAATAAAAGACCCAAGAAAGCAGTGTGGGATATCCAGTTTGTTTAACAAAGATGCTGGGGACAAAGGTATAACATGATTAGGGAAGAACCAGTGTGATATACCATAGAGTGCCAGAACATGGTCATCTTTCTGCTATCTGCTACATGATAAGAATGGTTCAGCTTCAATGTTTTGAGAAAGCAACAGCAATTTCATCAGAAGTAGGTGAATCAGAGGGGCTGCTAAACAAAGCATTCAGAGAGCCATTTCCAACAGCACAAGTGCAATGGCTCACATGCACCTTGGAGGCACAGCTCTGCTTTGGGGAAAGTGTGCATGTGTGTCAGAGGGAGAAAGGGAAAGGAGAAATCAGTGGGATAATTTGCAATATCTTTTGAAAGGCAAAATAATTCTTTCAAATATTTTTGACTCAATTATACAAAAATAAGGTACTTGGGCAGTGTTGGATGGAGAGCGAGTTCTATTACATAAAAATGAGATTTCATTTAGCAGAGGAAAATAAAAAGTTGGAACATTTTAGTGAACTTGGTTTGTCCTTCATTCGAGTGTCAAATTGTTAATCAGAGAACAGCTTTCTGGGTAAGCAGCAAGCAAGCATGAGCAATCTACCCACCTAAAGCCACGGTTTAAGTACTGTCTGATCTGCATGCATACCTGACATCTGCAACGCTATTGTCCAGCTGTCTAATGCTCAGTGTACCATCCTCCTTGATATACAGGCCAGCACTAGATGGATTGGCAAAAGTGGAGATAAATGGACCTAGAGACTGGAACGCAGCTTGGCGGACCTGGCAGGGTCAACAAAGTTTCAGTAAACGGGTATCATTTTGTTAGTGCACTCTTCAGATTTAGAAACTGAAGTTTACAATTACATGCGTAAGTGCGCGTCGTGTTACGCGAATCACGGAATCATAAAACAGCTAAATCTGTTTGGCTGCAGGACCGAAATGGGTCACGTAAAGTTTCTTCATAGACTCATTTAATCAGTCTACGAGCAAGACCACAGTGCCCACTTGAACTCTGCAAAGGTTACCTCAGATTTAGTGAAGGAAGCACACATGTAGGATAAGTATCTTCTCCCAAATTTTTAACCATTGAAAATAAATGGACTAAACCCAATTAGTAACATCATAACTGATTGTACAAGATCCCAAAGTCGGCCCATTGATCTCCTTCGAAGTGGGTGCATGACATGGCAACAGCAGGTTATGCAGGTTACAATGCAATCATGCAGTCACATTACATTAGAACACAAAGGCTAGCTAAAACTTAAAAAGCTGCTCCAGACTACCTGGAATCTCTTTCCTACCACTGCTCTCTAAAACCAGATATTGTCATTTAAATCGCTGTGAGTCTTACCCATCTGGAAGGGTCACTGATGAGATTAATGAAGAGTGGGGAGAGTTTAGCCCTGCGCACCTCAGGTGAAACAGAACAGGACACTGCCATGAAGCACTCTGCACATGCTTTCCGAATGCCCCAGACATTGTCCGAGCACAGCTGGAAGAACCTGGGGATCTAAAAATCAAGTACAATTTTGTGTGAGACACTTAAGGATTAGGAAACAAAGGCAGCTAGCCAGTATTCTCTGTTTAGCTAGGTCACTGGGGCATTTTGTGGATAAACAGGAATAAAAAAGGTATGTCAAACCAGCAACTGTATCAATCATCAAATTCTAAACAAAAGATATTCAAATGTTGAATTATTCCCTTTCAATTGTTCTCATTGGTCAGGGTGTCCTTAAAAGCCAGAAGGCCACAAACTTACAGTCAGCTAAAAATTTAAAATTGCTTCAAATACAATAAAATATTTTGAAATACAATTATGTAATGCAAAATCCCATTATTCTAGCAGTAGTGATAGATAAGAAGATTGGTACCATGTATTTCTTTAATGGTAGAGCACCTGGAGTGAAGCTCAAACTCACAACATTTTTGACCCATTGGGAAGAGGGCTACAAATGAACTATTTGCACTTACTAGTCAAAATGAGAGGAATGAAAGTATTGATCCACATACCATGTACTTCTCAGTTGCTTCCTGGCCAATTGTATTACAGATATCTCCAAAATTAGTAGCACAAACCTTAAGAAAATGGAAAAAGAGGTTTTATTACCACACAAAAACTCAAGCATCTTCTCCAATTTGATAGGCTAGAGTGGATATTTGTTGAACAGATTCAGTACAATGTTCAACGCAATTTCACAAAAGATCACCAGGGGGCTTGAAGTAATTCAAGGTGATAGAAGAACAAATGATGAAAATCTGGAGTCCAAGACAAACCTCTTTTCCAAATCCCACTGTTACCTTTTCTTTCTTCAAATGCCAATAAACTCATCAATTATTCCTAAAGTTTATTTTAAAAACAAAGTGTTTGAACAAGTTCCCATTAATAGTGGATCACAAGTTGACAGTCAGGATTCTGTCAAGCCACTTGTGATGGAGAATGGAAAGATCACAATTCCATTTACCTTACGAACATGGAACAGCTTGCCATCATTGCACAGTTCACAAAATCGAAATAGCAGCAGACGCTCAGTTATTTCACTGGTCAATATGGAGGCCATTTTGCAAATGATCTAAGGCAAAAGAAAGGTTTGTCAGATCAGACAGTGAACCACCTGCAGGAAACATAATGGACGTAGAATGTGCACACACACACAAGAAACTAAATAAATCGGTTGCATAGCAGATCTTAACCAGCAGCAGATGTTAACCAGTTCTGGAATGCATTGCCCAAGGCAGTCGAAGCATTTATGTAGTCTCTAGATTAGCATTTGAATCACTTAGGTTTAGAAGGGTATGGGTGAAGTGCTGGGAGATGGGATTAGTGCAGGAGAGTCCCCGCTGGTCAGCATGAATGGCATGGGCTGAATGGTCTGTTTCCATGCTGTACGTCTCTGACTCTGAATCCTAATCATCTGTTTTGTATACTAACCTCTGCTAGCATTTAATTATTAATCCAAGGAAAAGTATATTCACCATTAATACGTGACGTGAATTCAAGTGCCTCAATTTTATTTACTTGACCGGAACTAGCAAATGAGTATTGTCCAGTAGTACATGTTTTTGAACACTTGCATCAGGATTGTTCCCAAAAATGAAGATAGTTTTATTAAAAGGAAAAAAATGCAAGGCCATGTTTCTTGTCATCTCCCTGAGAAATGAAGATGTTTGTACAGTGAGAAAAGGTTTACTGAAATTGGGACCACTCCAGAGCAGTATCTGTATTCTTCACCTGTGCTCCATGACTTACAATAGGACCTCAGTGGGGATCCCCCACAATTATCAATTGATCAGGTAGAAGGAAATCCTATCCAAGGTGCTCTCCTGATAACAACAATTTTACAATCTTGAGAGACACAAGAGACTACGGATGCAAGGATCTGTAGCAAAAAGCAAACTAATGAAGGGTCTCGACCTAAAACATCAACTACCCTTCAACAACTACCTTGTTGCCTGACCCTCAGAGTTTTTCCAGCAGTTTGCTTTTTGCTCAATTTAAAAACCTTTCTTGGTGCAGGTCATGTTGAGACAACAAGAAAGGAGGACAACCTCTCAATGAAAGATATTGCCCTAAACTTTGGTCGACTCTAGTGGACTGAGTCAAAAAGATTTTTAATGGCTTTAATTCAATTTATTGCAGTGGAAGTATGGTTATAAATCAGCATAGTTTGATAGTTTCTAAAGACAGAGGGTACATGTATTAGAGAAGATATTTGAATTACCTTAACCCTTGGCTACATTTCACATTAATAGCTAAGATAGCAACTGTTCTCATCTGCCTGACGAAAATGGGAAGAAACTCAAGCAGACAATCTGCTCTTCCATTTCACTACATAGACAGTGGAGGTGAAAATGGCTCAGGCAGGATGGCAAGTTTCATTTCAATGGCAAGTTCATGGTTGATAGTCATGCGATTTATTCCAGTTTAAATAATGTGAGACTCCAGGAAGTGTGCCAACTACTCACTGCTACAGCTTCAATCTTATAATCATCATCACTTTCAGGAGCTGTAAGATCCAGCAGAACTGGGCATACTTTTACTTCTACATCAGTCCGGTCGATCAGCTCCTGTTCCAGTAATACCAACAGGGCAGCCTGACTTGTTTTCCGAACCTGAGAATGAGAAAGGTGTAGCATTTCAATATTGGTACCCTAACACCAGAAATGTCTCAGATTGGGGACTTCAAGTCACTTCGATTTATATCATACAACCAAAGTGTGCAGAGACAGCAAGTAACTTTCAAGTACTTCCGGTTGTTGAGCCAACATACCTCAGTGATCCAATAAACAATAAGGTCCTTTCCAAACCTCAGCCATGAAACTCAAACAGAATAAATCAATGATCAGGGAATAAGGATAAAGAGAGAATTCCAAAGATGGGTTGGATCAGTTTTCCAGACCCCGGTTTTAAACTTGAAAATCAAAAACAAAACCTAGACACTGGAAATCTGAAAACAAAACAGAAAATGCTAAAAATATTCATCAGATCAAGCAGCATCTATGGAGAGAGAATCAGAGTCAGTGTTTCAGGTCGAAGGTCTGAGCATTTCCAGCATTTTCTTTTTTCAAAAAAATTGCAGTTTGACCATGGATACCAACGATTAAAATTGCAAATAAAACAATTTTAATTTTGGCTGTTAGAATACTGGGAACTAGACACAGCATGAATTACTGCAACCATTGGGTAATTACCAGTTAGCCAGCTTAGTCATTCAGCTGTTTTATTTAGTCTGCGATACTGAGACAGATTGCTGTTGGTAGAAATTTAACACAATGAATAGGTAGTGATTAAAATCCATACAAAAGAAAAAAATTTGAAATTCTATTTGAGAACTGAAATTCAAATGGAAACCAATACAAAAAAATAGTTGTCAGATTTGAGTCTTGCACACAGTTCTGGCAAAATCTGACTGAAATGCTTTAAATAAACTTGGGTCTTTAAATCAAAAACTGTGATTCAGTCTTCTAAAAGCTTAATCTCAAAGAGCCACATTATAATTCTTAATGGTTCAATCCCAAATGTATGGATTTAATAGCTGGTGAGTGAAGAATGCCCAGGCATTCATTGCACTTACACTTGCCCATTGACTTTCTATGGGACTGTGCAAAGCAACATGCAGTGATTGGAAAGCAATTTCAGCCCACAGCACTCACTACAGCAGATAATGAGATCAGTATGGTCAGGACGAGCTATTAGATACTTCCTTAACCAGAGTGAAGGATCCTTACAGCAACACAAAAGGAGTAGGAATTCATTCTCAGTCACATGCCAAATACAAAATAAAGTACTAACCCCACTTCTGAAACATATTTCCATCAATGTCAACTTAGGAAGACAATTTTAACATGTGTACACTACCACACAGTGTATGGCAGTGAAACGGAATTTCTACCTCAAAAAAAGAGGCTAAACTAGGAACAAGTTAGATCTGGTACAGAAAGTGGGGGAAAAAAAGACAGATTGACCAGACAGGAAGTCCCCAAAAAACATTAACCTTTTTGTCCCACGAAACATAGAAATGTGCAGCACAATATGGAGGTCATTTGCTCAATGTGTCCATGGCAGCCACAAAAAAAAGAGCAATTTGGGTTAATCCCTCTTGGTCTGCAGCTTATAGGTTACAGTCCTCCAGGTGCCTATCCAGGTACGTTTTAAAAATGTTATGAGAATTTTTGTTCCACCCAAATTATGAGACACCAAGTTCTACACCCCCATTACTCTATAGGTAAAAGCAAAAATCTTCACCTTCTCTATTACTTCCACAAATTAATAGTTTCACAATGAGGGCACTTCTGGCAAGCCAACATTCATTGTCCATCCCTAACCGGCCTGGAGATGATAGTAAGCTGCTCTCTTCAACTACAGTATGCTTCCATGTGCCTGCTGTTCTTGTCCTTGGCTGCAGAGGTCACAAGTTCAGGAGGTGCTGTCATAGTGGCTAATGCAAGTAACTGCAATGCATTTTATACATTGTATCTCAGTGAAGTCACTGTGCTTCAGTGGCAGAGGTGTTGGATGGGGTGCCAAGCAATTGGGCTTCTTCGTCTTTGATGTCACTGAGCTTCTTGAATCACGTTAGAGCTGCACTAAGTCAAAGCAAGTGGAAAGGATTCCATCATCTCCTGACGTGCCTTACAAGGTGGAAAAGCTTTGGGATCTCAGCAGGCAAGTCACTTGCTGCAGAATACCAAGCCTCCAGTTTATTCCTGTGTTAAGTATGCCGAAGGTAAATTTGGCAAACCCTTTGAGACCTAGGCCCCGAGGAATTCTGGGTTGATGTCATGGGCCTGGGCAGAATTCCCAGTTTTGATGAGAGGAGCAGCTTTTTGCAGAAACTTTAAGCAGCCTTTGCATTCTACGTTTGTTTTGGATGGTAGCTGTTCTTTTTGAATTCGTTGTCACAATGTTGGCACTTCCTTGGCACCTCATGGGAGGGCAGAGAGGCTGTACCAAGCCAGAAAGCATCGTGCAAGGTTTCCTACTGGAGTGCCAGAAATCCAAGTTTCATGCCTTCACCCAGGGAATCCAGGAGTGATGTTGCTGCTGCTTCCATATTTTGAGAGGTGTTAGAACTCTGCTGGTAGTCTTTCAATCTCCTGAGACCAACACAGGATGTACATTCGGTATTATTGCCATGCAGGATAATTTTTATGGCTAGCACCTTC
>JARFYF010000036.1:6041463-6053443 GCA_030265395.1 Rhina ancylostomus | reverse complement strand
GCCTGCACTGCACTTTCTCTGTAGCTGTTACACTTTATTCTGCATTCTGTTATTGTTTTACCTTGTACTACCTTGATGCACTGTGTAATGAATCGATCTGTATGAAACATATGCAAGACTAGTTTTTCACTGTACCTCTGTACATGTGACAATAAACCAATTACAGTTCCAAAGCATTTCAGATTACCTCAATGAAGTGTGAAGCTGTGACAACTCCTGATATTATGTAAAGCACTCTATAAATGAAAGTTTTCCCATTTTTGCAAATATCAACCAGTCAGACATATAACTTGACATATAACATTTGCTGGTTGCGTATGATGGACACCTGGATCTAAAACAAGAGACTACTTGTATTAGTTTGTTGGTTAAAAAGTGAGTATGAATTTAAATGTCATTAAATCTACTGAATTCCCTATTCATTGAGTCATTGTAGCTCTCTGTGTGCACAGCTTGGCTCCTTGTGTTTGAGCTGGGCAGTCTGCTAGTAGGTAACATTTACATTATAAACCTTCAGTGACATATTTTCCCCCACTAACCTGGGTCATATTAGTAAGCTGAAAAGTGACCAGGATTCAGAAAAAGGTGTTCATTTTCATGCATATGTAGGATGCTGAGAAACTTTCAGGTGTGTTCAGAATCGTTCCATCTGTGGAATAAACCAACCACACTGATCGTTATTCTTGAACAAATTTGTACCAATGATAGGTGGTGGTGATAAGAAATCTTCTTATCTGTCACCATCCTTCACAGTCATCTCCGTTCCCTTTCTGGCTTGAGAGTACCAGTTTTTCCTCCTGCAAGTTTTCAGCGCTAGGGTAATGTACATATGAAGTTCTTTTCCATAACTACCCAGGTGGACGTTGGGGATTAGCACCAGTGTTGACCTGACCCTTTTCTAACCATACATTAAGATCACTGGAGCTGCCCAGGTCATTCTCTTGTTTTAAATTTGAAACATTTGTTTGTGCATGGGTTAAATGTATATGATTTAGTTTGCTAGCTATCTCTTGAACATACAAAGTTAACCACGGGTTAAGTACAACCTCAGTTGTTCCTTCCTCTGTAATAGCTGTAGCAGGACTGTAGATGAAACATTTAGGCAGTGGGAACATAGGTTTAAAAATGAGCACACCATTTAAAAAAAACTGCATAAAACAGAGGCATTGTTCATAAGAAGACTGTAATTGTTTTATTGCTTTGTAGTTTAGTTATTTAGTTTTTTAGATTTGATTTTTCTTTGTGGCTGATTTCAAACTCATTGCATGTCTGACTTTAGTCTTGCTGCTTATTTTCTGTGTAACTTTTTTTCTTCTATCTTAAAATCATTATTATTAGCCTTGGCTCAGAAGCATCTGATTTTTGAGTTGATCGGTAATCCACTGACGATTCACAATAATACTGAGAGTGCTGCATTGTTGGAGCCTTTTATATGAAATATTAAACCAAATCCTGTATGCCTTGTCTTGAACTGAGAAGAAAGACAATACTATTCAAAGTTGCACAGGAGAGTTCTCCCAGTGTAAGTCAATAGTTGGATCATGCTCAACCCAGCCCCATGCCTTGCATTCATCTCTCATGATCGATTACCCATCATTGCACTTATCTTTGGCAGCTGTGCAGTTGCCAGTATCCTGCTGGTCTGGTTGTTCTGCAGTTTGGGAAAAAGTTTTAAAAAATTTTTAAACCACATTCACTTTGTGTAAATGAATTAAAAACTGATATGAAAGTCTTAACCGAAAACAAGCCACTTATCTTCAGAGCCCTTCTAGTGAAGGTCAGTGAAATGAATGGGGTGGTGCTAGATGCACCAATAGTGATGGGCGATGAGTCCAGAGGTAGAGTGAAGGGTTGGGTGCATAGAGCTAGAAGCTGGCATGTGCTAGCGTGGTTCCCTAAGGAACGTCCAGCTGAAGAGGAGCATGATGTGGCACAGTGTTAATTCCTCAACCAGTGTCACTAAAACAGATTTATGGTCATTAGCTCATTGCTGTTTGACTTTGTATTGTGCACAATTGACTGCTGTATTTATACTTCACAGTTGTGGTGATGCTTAGAACTAATTCATTGTCTGTGATAACCTGAGGTCAAGAAAAGCACTGTGTAAATGCAGGGTTTTTCCTGATGCAATTGTGTTACATTCTGGCCTCTTATAGAGATATTTACCCCAGGGTTTTCCTGTTTTGCTCCTAGGTATGTCTAATGTCCTAGTTTGCACTGCTGTCATAGGCTTCAGAGGCATCTTTTGACCAGTTGTCTAAGTTCTGGATGGTCTATTTACTTAAGAAATCTGTCTGTTTACACCTCATTCTCTTTCTTCTACCTCACCTTCTCCCCCCCCCCAAAGAAATAAAACGCCTGGAAGTAGTTTTAGTGTAAGAAACTTCTTTCCATGTTTTCCTTTTTTTGAAGTCAATGTGAATTCACCTGTTAGTGAGTTTACTTTGAATGGTATTGTTTCCTGTTTTCATTCCCTCTCAGGACCAAAGTTACCTCCAGCTTTAGAACAATACTATATGTCATGTGGAGAAAGTGCTTATTTGGGAAACCTATTATATACTGCTAGGTGTGAGAGAGCCTCATTGATAGATGAGGCTGCAGGTTGCACCTTGCTAGGCAGTCATAGAAAGATTTTCTTCCTTTATCGTCTAAGCAGCTTTTTTTAAAAACTGCATTTTAAATATAATAAACTATGCATAAAAGTTCTTGGGTTATCCTCAGAAGGGAAAGGGTGATATATGAAAGTGAGGCATTTTGATGTTGTATAAAAATAAATCTGAAAAATAACCTTACTTTATTTCTGCCCAATTCCACAGATTACTATAAAATTCAAACTCTCTTCGGAGAATGAAAAGAAATTTTGACTAGAGCATCAGGAAATCCCTGTCCTTCATTTGTGCTACTGGATCTTCAGCATTCAACATCTGGAGCAGATAGGCAGGGTCTCGGTTCAGTGCAATGTTAGTACAGCAAAAGAGAAGTGAACTTGCCTTTCATGGTCTTGAGTCACGCTAAAGCTTTCAAAACCAAAAATTAACTGGGAAATACAGCTGTGCACCCAGATTCATGTGATATGGTAACCGACAAGATAATCTGATTTAGCGATAGTTGGTTTAAAAGATTAAAAATTGAGAACAGGCCTGCTTTTGAGGAAATGAACAGTTATGGCAGGAGAGTGGAGTTGAAGCAAAGATCAGAGCAGTCATGCTCTTTCTAAATGGCAGATCAGGCCTGCTCCCATCCAAATTTTGCATGTACTTGCAACAAAAGTCATCATCCACCCTTCCCTGCTTGTCTCCAAAATTAAGATAATGAGAATGCCTCCCAATTCTAGAGTTGGTGTGTTGCATCTTCCCAAGTTATATCACCATTTATACTTTGTTTAGTTCTCAATTGCTTCACATATGACAAATAGGCATATAAATCTGATGTATTATATCTCCTGGTTTTGAAATAGTAGGTCCTTTTCCAGAACTATGTTTATAAGTGTTGAGATATTACCATAAATAGGTGTGTTGGATTAAAGCAAAATATATTTTGCCAACTTGCATTGAGACTAAAACTTTGACTTCTGGACAGTGATTATCAAGAGAATTATTTTATGAAAACAAAATACTGTGGATATGGAAAATTGATTTTAAAAATAAAAAATGATGAAATTGCAAGCAGCATCTATGGAAAGAAAGCCGAGTTGATATTTTGGAGTGAATGACAGGTCATTGACCTAAAACATTTAACACCCCACAGAATCTGGCTGACATGGAGTATTTTTAGCTTTTTCCATTTTTAAATTCTGTTTTGTTAACCAACAGGCCTGGCAATTCATTCACAATTTATTGTCAGCAAGCGATGAACTTCAGAATTTAAAATGCTACTGATAACTTTATTGTAATAAACAATTTCTGGATCACTGAAATAGGAAATTATTGGGAGACTCCCTGACTAAAATTAATGGTTCTGGAATGTTGTTCTAAGTTGCAGCTAGTCATCCTAGTCTCCCACTGCAGTTGTATTTCACAACTGCACTATTTGCATACGTTTCTTTGATTGCAAACATGATTAGTTTTCCAAAGGAATTAATTGACTGAAGCGTCTTGGAGTCCAGAAAATGTGAAAAGTTCAGTGTGAATGCAAATTGTTTTTGAGTGTGTAATTCGGCTTTTAAACTATTCTTTCTTTCTTTCCTTTCTTGTGCAGTTCCGTGCTTTGGCACCAATGTACTACCGTGGATCAGCTGCTGCAATCATAGTGTATGATATCACAAAAGAGGCAAGTGGTTGTGGTTGGTGGGTACTCCTCTCCAGGAAGGAAATTGTTTTCATGAGGAATATTCAGCATTTCACAAAATATTAAAAAGGTTTAATATTGTAAATATTTTCTTATCTCTTGCCGACTGAACTTTGAAATAATTATCTAGTTCCATCAATCGAGCTCAATCTTGCCTCATTCATTTCCTTCCTGGTGCTCGAGCTGGACAGTTTGTTTAAATTAATGTTTATGGCTTGGATAACTTAGATGAGTCATGGAAATTCAGGATAATTTTGATTCCATTAAAATTTGGGTTTCCTTTGGGTAAACTTGGCTGGAGCATCTAGAGTACATTGATGTGAGTAATGATTCATTCAGTGATTCTACCAATATAAAGAAATTGTAAAACATATTTCTAAATAAATGAGTTATGCACCTGAAATTGTGGTTTTCCTGCCTTTTGGAAGTTGCTGAGCTTTCACTCCAGTCTCCTGCTAGTCGTACTTAATTCATCCATCCTCGGCTGAAGCTCTCTGCTTTCACCATATCAGGAATTTCAAACTTGCAGAGAAACTGCCGGGATCAGGTTTTGAAAAATTAAGTTAGCAAGTTGGAAAGAGGATAAGTAAAATTTGTGTGGCTGGTCTTGGTATAATTATTTGATTTTCATTTTGGGCAGCTGTCAATCTTCAGTTTTCTATGTATTGCCCACTTGAGGACCAAGCAAGGACATGGAAACTGGAGTAAATTAAACTGCGCTGCTTATTAAAAAGAAAATGCATGCGCATGTGGGACCGTTGGTCAACATTTTGTCAGCAGGTACTTGGCAGAAAATAGCCTCTGAAGGGCAGTTAATGTAAGCAGAGTAAAATGGAGGAATTATTTTTATCATCACCTGATTACTGGAATTGGTTTGAAATTGTAAGTTGTCACAATTAATCTGAGTGGCATTTTGTAGTGAATTTCAAAATGTTGTAGCTGAACTAAAGAGTGACTGCTTTATTGACGTGATTAAGATGCTGCAAGTGGTTTGCGGTGTAATTTTTTCTGCTAATTTCTATGGTTGTGCGTTTTGCAGGAGACGCTGCAAACGTTGAAGAACTGGGTGAAAGAACTGCGACAGCATGGGCCTCCAAATATAGTAGTAGCAATTGCAGGAAACAAATGTGATCTTACTGATGCCAGGTATGTTGCATAGTGCTGAATTTGTGGTTGAAATCAACAGTGCTGCTTAATGTGTAACAATCATTTGTATTTTAAAAGGCAATGAGTGTAATGATCTGGTTGTTATCTATGCCAACCTTCAACTTGTCACTGAGCAGGCCATTGAAGAAGGAACTAGAGCCTAGAAAATGAGAGACCAAGGGAGACCGTCTCCACCTAGCATCTTGTCTGCTTGCCAAATTACTTTGTTCATTTATTTTTCAGTGATGATATAATTTCCAGGCGAGTGGGGAGAAAATAAATTTGTTTTAAAATATCCCCTCCTCTCTCCTGATATGTCTGGAGTTGATGCAGAAGCTTTATGGTTTGAGTGTTGAAATGAACCATTTTACCTTCTGTGAGCTTTCAGTGTCACATTCATTTGTACTCCTATTTTCACAGCATTCCTGCATATTGCTAGTTCCCCATTACGTTTCAGAAGAATGCCCCCTTCCTGTTGTATTGTAGCACTGAAGTAACAGAGCAGGTTATTTTGAAATAAATTTTTCCTCAAAATAAGATTGTGGCAGTGGTGGATTTGAAGATAGGGTGTGGATTATGTGACCAGTAGGATGAGGGAGTAGATTCTATGCCATTGAAAATCTGGATGTTTGTTGGGGGGGGGGGGGGTCTTCCTTCTGGGGCCTGTGCTTTGGGGCTGAATTCCACATGCTAGAAGCTGGATTCCTTCTGCCTGCTGCTTACAGAGCCCTTGTAAAGGTAAACAAATAATATTGCCTTGTGTTCCAAGCAGCCTTAAGTCTGATTCTTTACATTTGAGATCCAAAGCATTGACTCTATTCCCCTTGCAACCACCATTTGTTATGAGGGTGGCTTCCTCCTTCGTCATTCCTGGTTCTGGCAGTGGAGACTTCCCACGGGCAAAGTGAATAATAAAACTGATATGGATCCTTGTAGAAATAAAAGTTCACCACGTGGCCCAGGATTTAATTGTGCTGTATAGTGTATAGATTTAAAAGGTGTGGATGGTTTAATGTTTAGGCTTGTCATGGCATTTTTGAAGCAACTTTCCTGACTTTTTGCCTTAACTGGTTGGATGTGCTGTTTTATAACAGGAATGAATATTGTCTCCTTTAATGTGTATTTTATGCTAAAATGGGTTTTGTGTCCATTGTGCATTTTCATTTTTGTCTCTAATGAAATCAGTTAGAGAAAGTAAGTTTCTAGGTGAATAGCCAATCCTTGTGTATACTTCTCGGAAATGTGATTTCCTTAAGTAAATCTGAAGGTATTGGGAATTGAGGATGGAAAACACCAGCTTTTGTTCCAATACGTTTATGAAGTGTGACGGATACAGTTCACTTTCTATATTTAAGCAGGCAGGTTTCCTGTGGCATTGCTTACAATGACTCAAAAGGTTGAAAGAGATGAAATAGGCAGTGTAATTATCTGCATATTGCCAGGGAAATTTAGATCTGCTCCTGTTCTGCAGCCTGCTGAGCCCCAATAAAGATAAGTTCAGGATATTAGTTTGTGTGTGGGTCTCAAACAACTTTGAGGCCTCAGTTACATGTTGATTCTGGTTCAGTTCTGTGTTGCACTGACTTTTCCAGGTCATCTCATTCTGTGATATGGGTGTAATGTAGGACGGGATGTACAGAAATTGAGTGTTGCCTATTAACTAGTATATACAACAAAATAGGCTTTTCTTTTTAAATATTTGTAGTATTTAATATGATGCTATTTGCTTTCTGGTCACAAATCTTCTTGAATACTTCCCACTCCACTATTATTTTGGAAACTTTGTCACTAAATGCCTTGATTTGAAAACTGCGGAACCCCCCGCTATAATTTAAAAGAAAGCAGTTATAGAAAAGGAATATAGACAACTTGCCAGAAATATTAGCTATAATACTGTTAAAATTTGAAATTGTTAATTGAAATCTGTTCTGCAGAGAATTTTCAGCCTCCCCTAACTTTGCCGCAGGACCCATTTGCCAGTTATTCTGCTTGCTCTGGTGTAGGATAAAGCCCCAGTTGGCTTTTGCCCATACGGGTCTATCAATGTAGTCACAGTTTAACATGTAATGCAGTTCACTGTGGAAGTGCAACTTTCTTTGTTCTCAGTGCTCAGCAGACTCCAATTTACAGTTAATGTTCTCTGTGGAAAAGGGTCAATGCTTGCTGTGTTAAAACTGAATACAATAAAACACCCTTTGATCCCAGCTTTCATTGTGGTTCTTCATTAGCAACCAAAAACTTGCATCTCAATGGGTCCCAAAAGTCACAAACCAGATATCAAGTTTAATTCCCATTAAGTAAGGTAGAGTGGGGAGTGGAGGAGGTTTATATGCTACCTCACTATTATTTTCTTGTATCAATCCTGCCAAAGCAGATCTTTCCTGAATTGAACTAATGAGGCACAACTTTTTGACTTTTACTGCAGGGAAGTACTTGAAAAGGATGCCAAGGACTATGCAGATTCCATCCATGCAGTCTTTGTGGAAACCAGTGCCAAAAATGCAATTAACATCAATGAGCTGTTTGCGGAAATCAGTGAGTATACCCTCGGTTATTTGAAGTATTCATTATTTTCTTGTTTAACAAGTATCTGGGCACCAGGATTTTCATTCTGTCTTGCCTCAAAGACTGAAAAATAGCAGATGTAAGAAACAGGAGCAGGAGTAGGTCATTTGGTCCTTCATGCCTGCTCTGCCATTCAGTTAGATTGGACTGATCTTTTCCCTCAGCAATAGTTTCCTGCTGTATCACTATTTCCCATGATTTGCTTAATATCAAAATGAACTATGTTTTTAATATAGTCAGCAATTGAGGCTCCACAATCTGCTTGGGTAGCGAATTCCAAAGATTCGCCACCCTGTGGATGAAGAAATTTCTTCTCAACTTTCACTGTGAGAGTGACTCCTGGTTCTTGGTGATCTGACCAGAGGAAGCATCAACTCTGCATCCACCCTGTCAAGCCCCATCCAAATGTTGAATGTTTCAATGAGATAACCTCCCATTCTTCTCAACGTGAGAGACTACAGGCTCAGTCTGCTTATTCTCTACCCCTAGAATGAACCCGCTGATCCGGGAATTGATCTGGTCTACCTAGGCTGCATTCCTTTATCACAAGCATGTCATTCCTTTGGTAAGAAGATGAAACCTATGCACAATGTGCCAAAGTCTAAGTATTATTGAGACCCACCCCGCCACCCCACTGAGCTGAAGCTCTCTGGTTTTGAGGGAGCCCCAGAACCCAACAGTCTGAAGGATCCAAATTGGCAGTCAAAGCAACTTGCTGCATTTACCTAAGCCTAACTGAAGTTTCAATGTACAGCTATAAAGTTGCATGCCTCTCCTATGAGAAAGCCTGTTGCATTGTCTTCAGATTTTCAAAAAACAAATCAGTTTTTTTCTGCTGACTTTACCCAAGTGCTGAATTTTGACAAAACCGAACTTGTTGATGAGTAGGAGCATTTATTTTGACATTTTATTCATAAGTGGTGCAATTATATGTAATAATGGTGGACTGAACATAGATTTCCTCCATTCCTCTTTTAACACCTGGTTGTGTCACTGAGGAGGAAGCCGTAATGAATGCTTAAAAGCTATAATTTTGTACTAGTTAGGCAGTGAATAATTGTTCCCACCATTATTCGGCAAAGAGTGACATTCTGATTTTTGCCTTGAAGGTGCAGACTGTGATTGAAGTTTTAGACAATAAATTGTTTTTTTTTAAAAAATCCCAAATTATTTTGGGATTTTCTCACCCCTCCCCTTTCAGGTCGCCGGATTCCTTCAACAGCTGTCAATCCAGGAGCAAACAGTAAAGGATTCAAGTTGAGGAGACCTCCCTCTGACACAAAACGCAATTGTTGTTGACCATTCTGGAAGCTTGGACTGACTTGGCACGCGCATACCAGAAGATTGAGGGATCCCTGTAAGACCGTTGCTCTGGCATTCAGTCTTTATGCTGTGCTATCTTCAACGGAAGAATACTCACTGCTCATAATTATATTGTCTCATTCTTCCACAAAAGTGCTTAATGCAACACCTTGGCAGGCACCTTGTCAACTGCTTGTGTTTTTCTCTACAACCTGCCTATGAACAGAGAAACCATTGAACCAGGGACTGCTTAAGGGATGTCCTGGAGCTGTCTTGATGCAGAGGTGCAAAAGAAAACTTTAATTTTTCCTTTCATGTAAATAGATGAAGGTAATTACACAACAAAAGGGAAATGGAAGCACTTTTTATTTTAGATTGTTTTGTAACCAAGAATCAGACTTCATTGAAAATGCACTTTGCAGTTCTCTGCCCAGGTGGAACAGTCTGAAGTGGTTCCGTCGTTAATACATATTGAACTATTTTGTTCGTATAACTGCTCCAAATCACCAAAACAAAGAGGAACCTGATCCCTGAGCAAGACAGCAGTTCAGTCCACAGAGTACAGCATTTCGACCTCGAGCACTTGGGAGTGAAAAGATCCAAAAAATCTTGAATTCTCTCTAATACTGTTACCCTCTGCAAGTATCACCACCATTTGAGTTAGAGCGGTTACTGCTGTTTCGAAGTGGGTTATTTGGAGAAAAATTGAGAATGGATTTAGATCCCCTAGTGGCAGATTTGATAACTACCATGTCTGGTGCCAGGTTTGATCATCAATCTATACCATTACTTGCTCTGAGCTGAGTAAGGGGTTCTATAGTTGACTAAGAAGAAAAAAATAACTACCATTCACGTTCCTAATCAGTATCTGCTGATTGCCTGCTACATGTTGAATCTCTGCTTATGGTCAAATATCCTACAAAGCCTTGTGCATGAATGATAGCTAGTAGGCTCCATAAAACTGTACCTGAGCAAGGGAAAGCACATTAAAAAGAAACAAGAGCTGGTAATGGTGGCAGCAACAACCCATATACATGGACCTGGTGTATGTTCAGGGGATTATTCTTGATTCTTCAGTCCAATGGCAAAAGATTCTGATTGATTTTAAAGTAAAGACTGCATTTTGAGGGGAAAGGAGGGTGAAAGTTTGCACAACTTCTAAAAGCAGTTCCCTCAAATGTTTGTATTCTTGGGTTGGAACCTAACAAAAGGAATGAGGTCAATGCTGCATTTTGTTTCAGTGTCCAGCCTGCGTACGAAGGTATCTGTAAAGCAGGCTTGCTTAAGCAGATGTTACATGAGCTTTAACAAATATAAATCAGAGCACTAGTACTGTGAGTTTTAAAGGAGCAGCCACATTAACACTAGCCTGATTTCACCACTTACTAAAAGATTAGGCTACATGCTAGCCTGAGCTTACAGGGCTTGGCACGTAAAACCTATTTTGTTTATATTATTATTGTCAACAAATACAGTAAAGGTGAAAGGATTGTATATCTTCAACTAGTGGACTCCATTTAATGTAGTAGTGTCATAAAGCAAAGCACTTTGATTACCATGGAAGAATCCAATTCAATCTGGACACAACTGAATGAACGATTCTTGGTTTGGGCTCTTCAAATAAGCATGTTTGCACCATTTAATTGAAGTTGCCCACAGGCCAACCACTGAGGCAATGGAGTGGATTCTGAGGATTAAATCACAGAATATTCTTCCCATTACCTCGCCTTTTGGCTTCCTCCACCAGAGATATTGATGTGTTTTTGTTTCCAAATTGTATGTGGTCTTTGTGATATCTACAGACCTACTTATGCAAAACCAGTCATGCAGAAGCCTAGCACAAAAGATTCAAAATGGTTGAGAAATCTGTGATTGCATTAATGATTCCAATCTCTCCTTTTAGCTCAAGGTAGATATGGGTTATCTTAACTGAAACCAGCCCAGCCTGACTTGCCATTTATCATGTAAATGTGGATCTTTTTTCTTTTGACAAACCACTTTTGTATGCCACACAGTAAACTGATGTCTATTAGAAGCTCACAGTAGCAACTGTCATGTATAGAGGAAGATGGACAGCAGTACACAGTGGAGTAGGTGAGTCCAGGCATTAAAATGTCGCTTTCACCTGTATTTTATGAGAAAATGAGGGTGAATAGTTATGCCGCGCGGTCACAATTCTGTCTGTGGTGTCCTTTCTGCATTCACGCAAGTGGCCCCTTCTGGCACATCCAGTTTCTGCTGCAGTACTGTGTGACAGACCACTGGGATGGCAGTTCAGTAACATACTTTTCAGTCCATCTCTGTGGACTGCATGTAGTCAGAATTTGTATCTCAACTCAGCTTTAGAAGTAAGGACCTCGATAGTGCCTTTACACATCTCAGGAAGTCCCAAAGAGATTTACAACCATTAAAGTATTGTGAATTGTCAATCACGTGACAGTCAATTTGCAGCATTCTACTCCAAAAAAAAATTCAGTGATTTATGATATAGATTGAGGGAGAACTATTGGCCAGAGTATTCTGTCACAATGTTGAACAAACTCACAGAGAACTCAAATGCAGCACACCGATACAAGACTAGAGTCAGGATATTTCCTCAGGACAACACAGGCAGTAACTGGAAGGAATCTTGCCTCAGAGATCAGAAGAGGAATCCCAACATGAACTGGATCTTCATAAA